>JAODVQ020023449.1:0-20664 GCA_025400075.2 Phenganax stokvisi
GTCTGTTTTAAATCTTGATCTTTCACTGTTATGAATCTTGATCTCTCACTGTTCTCTCACTGTTATGAATCTTGTTCACTCACCGCTCACTCAAGCAAAAAAAAAATTCACTCACTGTTATGAATCTTGTTCACTCACTGTTCACTCACTGTTTTGAATCTTGATCACTCACTGTTCTCTCACTGTTCGATCACTTTTGAAAAAGCTATTTACGTGGGGTTTTCAATTTATAAAAAAAAACACCTTTATAAATGGACGCTCTACAAAAGCTCTTATTCATTCCAGAACTAAGCGAGAAAGAAATTATAAAAGTTTTTAAGAGAAATTATGTTAATCTTATTAATAATGCTAACAGAAGAAAAGATGCATGTCTTTATAAGGAGTATGACAAGGATTCCTGCTGTGAGAAAAGACATAAAGCTATCTTACTTAAGAATTTTGACAGAAACCTAGTAGTCAAAGGTGGGCCAAATATGAAAACCATCATAAAATGTAAAAGTTGTTGGAAAGTTCATGACACTATTCTTAAATATTCTACTAATTATGATTCTAACCAATCTTTCACATCTCACGGAGGTTATAAGCAAAAAATAAGAGCTCATAAAAATAAAAAGCACAGACTCTTGAAAAAGTTCTTGGTATTTCAACAACAAAAAAAGAAAAATCATGATAAGTACATAAGAATATTAAAAAAAGAATCAGAAACAGAGATGAAAATATTTTATGACTTAGCAAGTCACATGTCTAAATCTATTAATAATTTTAATGATCATATTTCTGATTATTTCTCATATTCATGGAAAATAGATTACGGGCTTAGTAATTTCAAAAATAGAAACCAAGAAAGCTCAGGAATATTTTTCGAGAACAAATTATCAAAAAAAAGCAAAAAACGTTACCTCGAAAGATTTTCTAAAAATTTTATTTGCTAATGTTACATGAAAAGTGACAGAACTTTTCCAGCAGCTGTTCCTAAAACGACCAAGACCCTATTTTTTACTATTCTTACATAGCCTTTCATTTCTTTACCAAGTTTGTAAAAGTTTTCTATTCTTGGCATAAGTTCTTGCTCGTCTTCTTGCATTTTCTTAATCTGACCAATAATCATGAAGCTTTTATTAGTGTTTGATAAGTCTACACGTGCTTCTTTTAGTTCCATATATTTTTGGGCTAGTTTGTCTTTTCTTTCTGTCTCTTTTTCAAGCCATTCTTCTTCTTCTTTTGCCCGTTTTTCCATAGCCAAGTTGTGTCTTGCATTTCAACTTGGTAGCCATTATGATTTAGCTTAGAGAACAAGAATCCAGCTCCAGCGAAAGCAAAAGTATTTAAGATACCAGAAGCCATAGTAGAAGCCATTTATTTATTAGTTTTTCTTTTCTGGATTAAGTTTTTCTTTATAGTGCTCGCTCATTTTAATATTTTCCATCAACATGGTAGTCAAAAACGTGATGAGAATTAACTTAAAAAGATCCTTAAAATTTTTCACAGATAGTAAGGTCTCACCAGTTAATTTTTTTTATCACTACAGCTAATCCAGTAGAAATACCACCTGAAATTATAGATTCCAAGACATGATCCAACACCATTGTTTTAACATGTGAGTTTTGAAGATATGAGCTCATTTATTTATAACAATATAAAAAAAAAAAGTAAAAAGTTAGTCAAAAGATTCCAAGTTGTTTTCTTTCTCACGCTCATTTTGTTCATGATTAGTGGTTTTTATGTCAGGTTCTTTTTCTTTTTTTAAGCTAAGAATTAACCCCAGAGCACAACACACGCCTGGCACAAGAAGTAAGCTTTTTTTAGAAAAGTAACCACTACTTTCAAGAACGATGTGTTCTCAATGTATTTTTTCTTGCTCTTCAAAAAGTTTTTTCCTTGCTGCCTTGGTTTTTTCTGAGACTTCCTTAAGCTTTTTTCTCATGTTTTCTTGTTTCTCTGTAGACATTTTCTCTTTATTTACTGGGACTTTTTTTTTCTACACCTGGTTCAGGAACTGTTTCTAAAACTGTTTTTGTAGGCGTTTCAGGAACTGTTTCCATTTATTTAGGAAGAAAAAAAAACACATCACTCGATTAGTTCCTTACTTGAAGTTTTTTCTTCTGTGGTGGTTTTTGTTCCAAAAATGACTCGAGCCTACTTTAAATCTTTGACCATTTCTTCTAATACTTCCAAGACAACTACACTTGGTGATCGTGATAATTTCTTTATGACAATCTTTAGGATCATTAGGATTAACAATCCAATTTTCTATCTTTTCTTTTCTTACACAATTTCCCATTTATTTATGGAAGAAAAAATCCAATACTCATGGCAAGAATTCCAAACATTGGATTAAGATCGTCTGAGAATCCTAAAGGCGTTTTCTCATAAATCGCTAGTTTTTCTCTTCTTTTTCTACCTTTTTCTTATCACTCGTCTTAAAAGTGGCTATTTCTTTCTTTTTATCATTAATTTTATAAGTCGTTTGCTCTTTTTCTACTTTTTTCTTAACTGTTGGTAGTTTGTTTATCTGATTATTTTTCCCAAATTGCATGGTACTATTAGCAATCGTAAGAATATTGTTAAAACCTTTTTTGGGTGTTTTTATGATAATCATGTTAGAAGGTCTTAAAATCACTCCAGGAGAGATTACCAGATATAGTCTTACGTTTGTGTTTCTTATAGCCGTTCTCATATTGCTTATGGTCGTAGTAGAGTCATCTTCTATAATAGTATCCATGACTAATTTTTCAAAAACATCCTGTGTCTGAAGCGATTTTGCACCTTGTCCAACTCTAGCCCAGCACGTGTTTGCTTGCGAGCCTAATATGCAATACACGTAGGATTCTATAGCTTGCTCGATCAATTTTGGACCTGTTTTTGTAAGTCCGGTCGAAGAACCTTTTTTGATAAAACAAGTCCAGTCATGATCAGACCTATTTATCGTTTTATAAACCCAGGTATATTCTTTGTCTTCCATGTGTTTTTCTCCATTTAAGACATGCATCTCACCAAAAATTTTTCTGGCTATAAACTCTGCCGGATCTACGTGCTTATCAGGTCTTTGATGTTTTATTATTTTCTTTACAGGAATGCTCGCATGAATCAGTCTTAGTGTTTTTTGATTATTTTGTTGCGCAAAAGGTATTAGTTTCTTAGGATGCTTAAGAAATCTTTGCATGTGAAAGTAAAAATAGTACTTGGAAATACTCTTAATAATTTCCGGGTTACCTTCAAAATCTATATGATCTAGACTCATTCCAGCAAGATGGCTAATCACGTAAGCAGCTACCAAAGAAGTAAAATAAGGAACCAGTTCGTAATCCATGCTTTTAAAATTTTTAAGGTTCTTTACAGCACTTACGGTTCCAGGATCTCTAATGTCTTCAAACTTGTTTTAAAAATTAATATCAAAGTGAGTTTCTAACGCAGGTAAAGTTCTTAAGAAATAGTTCACAAAACTCGCTTGGATCTCTTAGCTTCTCCAAGGTGAGGTTCTGAGTAGGTTTTCCAAAATGATTCCATTAACTTGGCTTCCAATTCTAATCGATGTTATCCTGACTCTTTTCCACGCCAATGCCTAAATGTTCCTGCCATTTTGGATTATTCTTAAAAGCAAAGGCTCCTAATTCGTAACGGTATCGTTTGTGATTATTGTAATAAATCATGTCTTTTCTAGCCAAGGTGTTGTTTTTTTTCTCGTAAACCTGATAGCCAAAGTCAAAATATCTTAGATCAGCTTTTGGATATTTTTTTAAAAGAGTTTTCTTTACTTCTTGAGCGTCAAACGAATTAATCAGCTCATTTACTTTTGAGATTCCATATTTTTTATCGTACTTATAATGATAGTAAACGTCCATGTCTTTTTATGTAAGTAAAGGAAACTCGAGTAATATCTCACAAAAATCAGAAAAATCATTACCTTGGTTATCTTTTACAGAAAAAACCAAACTGTTATAGATTCCGTCCAAAACTCGCGTGATAGATTCCACGACGTGAGAGGAAACTGTTCCATTCAGTTCTTGAAGAGAGCTTATTGCCAAGACCAAAACGCAAGAAGACAATTTTCCATCATGTAAGTTAGATTCTTTTTCTACTATGTTTAAAAACACTTGAAGATATTTAAGATCTTTGTAAATATTTACAAAACTCGACAAAGTAACTTTCTCGTTCATTTTTATCACTGTATCTTCTTCTAGTCCTAAAAGTTTTCCAAACCTCTTTAGATTCACACAAAAACTGTTATTGTTAGTAATTTTGCAACGGCCCGAATATGCTTGCTTTTCTATTTCTATGTCATGTTCCTTAAGAAATTCTTTCAGCATTCGGAAATTATGATAACCATGAGGAATAGTTATCTTGGTATTTCCTTGAATAGAATCGTTATCATTCTTTAAGACGTTTTGAAATTTCCCGAAAACGCTGGCTCTTTTTACAAAAACTTTGCTATCATTGCAAACTACGTTTCTATCCAGAAACTTTTCTAAATGATTCTTGCAAACAAGTGTCATGAGCTTCATTTTTATTTAAGTAAAATAAATGGAACAAAACCTAGAAAAAGATCTGCTTCTTAGAGAAGTATATTATGATCCAAAAAAAGAATACAGATCAGCAGAAACACTTTTTAAAAAATAAGAGACTCGAAAGGTGGGCCAAGCATAAGTAAAAAATTTATTCAGGAAGGCTAAAAACTCAGGAAATTTACCAAAAATATAAGAAAGCAGACGCAAAGTTTCCTTTTAGAAAAACTTACGTGAGATATCTAGGACAACAATTACAAGTAGATGTTTTAGAAATGATGACAAAAGTGAACAAAGAAAAGAATGAGAAACTAATAAAAGCAAACGAAGGCTACAAAAATATTTTAACATGTGTAGAAGTGCTTTCTTGATATGCTTGTGCTGTAGCTTTAAAAACCAAAGGCAAAGAAAGCATATTACTTGCCTAAAATTACGTGTTAGAAAAATTTAGCGATAGATTTGGAAGATATCCGAAATTTGTTCAATTTGATGATGCGCAAGTTTTTTACTCTATCGAGATCTTAAAAATGTTTAAGGAGAAAGAAATTAGATTGTTTTCCACAGAAGAAACCAAGTTAGAAAAGTTTCCAGAAAACATGCAAGAAAAACAGCCAAAGAAAGATTTTGAAAGAAGAGGAAAAAAAGCAGCAATAGTGGAAACATTTAACAGAACATTAAAAATGATAATGGTAATAGTTCAAGCAAGGAAAAAAAACTTTTACGCATGGAGAGAATTCTGAGATGACATTATAGAGGATTATAATAATTCCTATCACAGAAGCATAAAAATGTGTCCAAGCGAAGTGACCAAGCAAAACGAGTTTCAGGTTTGGGCAAATCATTATGGAAAAGACAATTTAAAAGTGCAAGAGCTACTTCTAAAATTTTCCATAGGAGATAAAGTTAGAGTTCATTATTATAGAAAACAATCCGAAAATGCGTTTAGGAGACAAGCTCAAACGTTTGGAGAAGAAATTTATGAGATATCAGGCATTTTTCATGGTAATCGTACAATGTAGGAGCTAAAAGGTCAAGAAACGGACAAGATTTTGTGTGGAATATTTTACAAACGAGACCTAAGTATAGTAAAAAAAATGGAAGAGAACCTAGAAATGTATGAATACAAGCCTGAAATAAAAACAGAACTTCAAGGCCAAGAAACGGAACCCAAAGAAATAGAATTTGATGAAAACATCTGAGACAATTCTTGGAATGATCAAGAAAATTATCAGGAACCGATAAGGGAGCCGAGCTACACCTGGAACTTAACGACATAAAAACGTTTTCTTAAAGTCTCTTATGGGCTTGGTAGTAGATGAGCAAGACGAACCTAGTTCCAGAAAACTAATAGAAAACTTTGAGCTAAGCATAAACGAAAAACAAGAACTTTTAGGAGCAAGTTTTAAAAGCGAGCAAATCATAAAAAGAACGAGCACAGATGATTTTGACTACGACAGAAACGAGTCCTTGAAAAGCTTCGTACAAGAATTTAACATCTTGGCCGAAGAATCTTCCAGGGAACTTAGAAATACCACCGCTGGACAAGCTAGAGAAAGAATAGTATTAGAAAGCCTGGATCCAAAATATAATGACTTTAAAACCATGGTAGAAAAAGCAGCTCAAGAAGATGAGCTAGTAAACCAAATAAAAGAAGATTTCTTAGACAAACTGGAACAAGAAAACACAGAGAGTGCAAACAGACTTTTACTGGATCCCATAAAAGAACAATTTTTTACGCCAGACACTCAAGACGAACTGGTTTTTGACAGAATATTAAACTCAGAAGGAACTAACACAAACGAAAAAATGGAATCCTTAGAAGCAGACGAGCACTTTTTAAGAAGATAGCTCTTAAACAAAGATGATCCTTATGAGAGAAATTACTTAGAAAGGTGCTTAAAGGTCGTGGAATTGTCCAAGGAAAAGCTATGATTCCAAAATAATACCAGATTAAAGCTAGAACAAGTAAGAGACAATCTGTCAAAGTTTATAGAAAATGATGAGCTGACGAAATTACAAAAACTAAAAAGAGCTATTATGAATCACAAAATAGAACGAGGATTTGGCTTAGGTGGTTTAGCTATAGGCATGATTTCTTTAGTCATAAGCCTCGTAAGAAACACAAAAGGCGTAGTAAAAGACGTGTAAAACACCTTACAGTATGTTAAAAAGCTGATCCAGCAAACCCAAAAAGGCACCAAAGCTTTAGGAACACTTTTGGAACCATTTGTAAAAACGCTAGAGCTGTCCTCAAACATGACAAGCTTTATCACTCAAAACATGTTAAAGGTCTTAATAATTACCATGATAACACTTGCTTTATACCTTGGAAAAAATCAAATATCAAAAATAAGACATTTTATAGAATGATTAAGATCATAAGAAAAAATGATAGAATACTTAATGATGTGGTTTTTTTTCTTTTATAAAGTAGAGCTCGATGGTAAAGAGCATGACCTCGTGTGTAATCTTACTTTTCATGAAATGCTAATGGTGAAGTTTGATAAAAGCTTACTTAAAAAATACTTAGATGAAGGAGACTGCTGGGATAAAAATAACCCTTACACAAGAAGAAAATATGTTAGAAAAAAAATCATGATAATATCTAAAACGTTTCTCTGTTTTTTTTGCTTAAATAAAGAATGAAACTATTTAAGAATTTCTCGCACAACTTGAAACTGATTGGGATATTTATCTTGCTATTTTCTATAATCATAATTCACTATCCAAGAAAATAAGTAGTTAATAAATGGAATAAGAACATGAAGGCTTATTGGGCTTCATGAAAAAGAAGTAGATTTTTATAAAAATATTTTTTAACGACCTGCTAAAAATAATAAAAGATATTTTTCAAAACGTTCTTGACCTCTTAAGACCTTATGACACCAATCGGAGTTTAAAAACGTTTATGATGGTTATCTTACGATATTCTGGAGCTAGTTTCTAACCTTGTTCTTGACACTTTAGATGACGTTTTATGTCTGTTCTATAATTTTTTTACCATAGACACTTTAGATAGAGATCCAGAAAATGAAGACCTCACATCGTTTGAAGAAAGGCTAATACCTGTTGACATTATTTACGATCATGCTCTTATGCCTTTTTATAAAAACTCTTTCTCGTAATAAAAAAGACCCTGAAGAAGAAAAAAAAAATTAACGATTATAGTCAGCAAATGTTATGCTTATTTCTAGCGTTTTTAATAATATTTTACTTTTTTCTTTCTTAAATAACAAATGAGCTTAGAACAAGTTGAAGAGAACTTTTCTGTAATTGTTCAAGAACTATATGATATTTTATGGTCATTAGGAGTTATAGACACGGACAATAATCTAACCTTTTCTTTTAAGCATGACAAAGACAACATAACTTTAATGTCAAAAGCACTAAGAAGAAAAGTAAGAGAAATAACAGAATCAGATAAAGAGAAGCCTACAGCTGATCTAATGAAGTGCTTAGAATAAGCTTGCTCATTCTTAAAAACGTTATTGATGAAGACCTTAAGAATAACGAGATTATTTCATGTTTTCTAGACTCTCAAAAAATAAGAAACATGATAAACCACATAAAAGTTAAACTAACAGTGACAGGTGATAAAATTGCTGTTAGAAAAATTACAGAATTTTTCGAAAACTTGTTTTTCCCAGGTTCCAAGAACATCATGAAAAGAGAACACTTTGTGCAATTTATTAGAAGAGCTTCTCCTTCTTTTATTGGTGGCTTGCTTCTTGCTTGGACTCTTATCATGGGAGTAAACCCAATTACAGTTATTGCAAGCGGTTTGTTATATTTCTTTAACCTTAAGTAGGCCTGTTGCAAATAAAGCTTATGAGATATCATACGAGACTGAGCAAAAACTTTTACA
This sequence comes from Phenganax stokvisi, assembly GCA_025400075.2. Classification (NCBI taxonomy): domain Eukaryota; kingdom Metazoa; phylum Cnidaria; class Anthozoa; order Malacalcyonacea; family Clavulariidae; genus Phenganax; species Phenganax stokvisi. Next base: position 8,368 of record JAODVQ020023449.1, read on the forward strand.
TGTTTTTCATGAGCTATTAAGTAAAGGTAAAAAATTAGCAATTCTTGGTTTTGAGAAAGGTAATGATTTTCTTATAACAGGAAAAGAGGTTAGTAAAGACACGTTAGAAACTATTAGTGAGTATGCTAGTCACGCTTGGAAAAGTGCTAAGGATTATGGCGAGGACTTTGTCTTTAACTTTTTAAGAACTTTACTATATTATATTTCAGATTCTATGTTTGTAGTGTCGTTTATTATGTTTTTTATCTTAAACGAAAAAATTGCGTTAGCTTTGGTTGCATGTGCTTTTCTTCTTAAAAAAAAATCACATAAGGAACAAAAAGCGCATGATTTTTTAAAACTTATTATTATTATAAATAAATGAGCCGGTTGAAAACCGAGAAGCAATTTGAACCAGAATTTAAAAAACTAAGCATGAGTACTATAAAAGGTCAGCGTAACAGACAGCTTATCACTTTTAATCCTAATAAAGCTAATCCAGAAGAAGAACTATACGTGAACTTGCCAAAGCTGAGAAAAGTGGATTGCTTACTTCCTGGAAGCGTTTGTTTAAGATTTGACTTTAAGAGCGCAAACACAAATAGCTGGTTCTTGAACAATTTAGGAAAACTACTCATGGAAAAACTAGTAATCACCATAGGAGGAGAAACAGTTTATGATAATAATAGGCATTCAGAATTGGAAATATACAAAGATCTATGGCTTCCAAAAACCGTAAGAAAAGACATGGTAGAATTTGGAATAGTGTCTGAAAATGGTCGAAAGCTGATTTCAAAGTCTGGTGATGGGGCTACGAGTGGAAATGCAGCCAAAGTAGCAGATAAGCTAATGTTTGATACTTTTTCTACGAAACAAAAGATTCCAATAGAAAAAATATTGCAAGATCATGGTGTAATAGTGCCTTATTTCATGGGCCAGAAATTTCAATATAGAATTTCTTTTCCGGATGCTAAAAAGATCATGAAAGCGCAAAGTGGGTCAAACGTAGAAGGATATAGTCTAGAAAACATAGATTTAGAATATGAAACTGTAGAAAATCAAGACCTTGCAACGAGAGCGATAAGTGAGTATGAAATTGGCAACACTTTGTCTTACGAGCACGTGACATGCTTAAAAGTAGAAAAATGGGATAAAGCCAGCACTGTCATAAACGAAACAGTAAATCTTCCTAGGAAAAGCCCGGCTGCTGTAGTCATGCTATTCAGGAACAAAACCATAGCTGACAGTGAAGAATTTGTTTACCCAAACATAGATCTAGTAAAAGTCACGATAGAAGGTGTGCCTAATAGCGTGTTCAGTCAAGGAATGAAAAGACAAGATTTGTACTCCAAAGCGCATAGATTTTTCAAACAAATAGAAAGCTGTAAAGGCGAGTGTGAGATAAATATCCAGAACTTTTACCAAGACAAGTTTGCTTTAGTCGTGGATCTGAGAACGATCAGAGAGAAACATCTCGTTGGCATGGGAAAAAAGCTAGTAGACACGCAAAATGGAATTATCTTAGAAATCACAAAAAGAGCCACGAGTGCAAGTGTGATTTGTGAAATCGTTGTGATATCAGATGGCTTGCTAAACATTAAGAATAATGAGATCGATTACGTACATTATTAAGAAAAAAAAAAGAAAATCGCAACTCTCTTCTTAAATAAATAAGACATTCACCTGAAAAGCTAGAAGAAAACGAAGAAGAAACTTTCTTAGATGAGAACAAGACAGAAATAAGTAACTTAAGAAACGAATTGCTGCAACTGTTAGATAAAGGAGAAATAAAAGCTAGCGTGAGCAAGATTAAGAAAGCAAGTCTAAAAAGTTTACAAAAAAGGAAGCAAAATATCTTGCAAAAAAGCTGGAGGACGCTAATAAGCTTGTCGTGAAACTTGTCTTGGAATAGCTGAGTGAGCTCTTAGAAAAGCTACAAATGGTAGAAAACGGTGAAAAACTAGGCGAAGAACTAGTTTCTAACAAATTGCTAGAAAAAGATCTGATTTATCGGGTAGGCTTAATCACACCTTGGATTCCTTTGCTTGGACTAAGTTCTGGATTAGTTATCATCGGTAACCATGTTATGTATGCAAGATGATCCCTTAAATACATGCCAAGAATCTGCAAAGAAAACAACAGAGAAAAAGACACCTTAGAAAAGATTTCCGAAAAAAACAAGCAAGATGGTAAGAAAAACAATCTTGCAAGCGCTTGCTTTAACATGATCATAGTAAAAATGACAGCTTGTGGAAAAAGCAGGTACTTGTTAAGCATGTTAGAAAAAGATTACGAAAACGAGTTTGAGAACATTTTCTTGATCTGTCCTACTTATCCTTGGAACTCTACTTACACGTCTTGGAGATACGAAGAAGATGAATAGGCTATGAAAGCACTAGCAATAATGGTAACCAAGATCTAGAAAAATTAAACAAAAAAGTAAGTGTTTTTGAGGCGCAAATATCTACCCACAGAGCAAGAAGCTCAGACAATAAAAGTAACATAATTGGAAATAATCTTTCAATCACCTCTACTTATAATTACGCAAAAGATAACCGAGCAACAATTAATAATAATAAGAACAAGATCAAAGGAAACACTTTTGCAGCTACTTCTATTTTTAATTACGCAAAAGACAACCGTGCAACAATTAATAATAATAAGAACGAGTTAAAAAAAGATATAGCATCTATTAAGCATGTGAGAACTCCCATGTTTACTTTAAAGTTTAGCAATCTAGCACGAAACATATGAAAAAAGCCTTCTAGTAATCGTACCGGGTATCCCAGGACTTATATCATACCTCCCGTCTTAGATGAAGACACAAGCGTTATTTTATCATATCATGTTTTTGATGATAACACATCTTTAACTAAGTCTTAACATGTTGTATCAAATCACTATTACTAAAAAAGATGGTTCTAATGTCTTTTTTAACATGTTACAAAAAACTTTACAAACATAAGAAAAATCGATAACGGCTACATATTGGACGAAAACGAGAAATTTAAATTGTCGAGTTACGTAAGTGATGTCACAAACATTTATTCATTATTTATAAGCTGCCGTCAAGATAATTTGCTTATTATGAGAAGCGAATCAGAACTTTACATGATCGTAGAAAGCTAAGAAAGTGAAGAAGAGCGTTAATTTTTTAAAAAAAATTTTTTTCTTCGTTTACAAATAAATAAATAAGCGATGAAAAAACAGTCTAAGAAAAATACCACGATCATGATAGCAAGCGAGGTATTAAAAACAAGCTTTAAAAAGAAAAAAGAATTATATGCTTACTTGGATAAGAAAAGAAACAACATAAAAGAGGACATTAAAGCTCATGAAAAGAACATGAAAAGACTAAGAAGCAAGCAAGGATTCATGAAAAAATATCCTATAAAACTGGTTAAGAAAAAAGATTCTGATCTTTTTGCTAGAAAAAAAAAGAAATTAAGCGTGTCAGAGATTTAAAAAATATTTAAAAAAAAGATGTTCTTAATATCAAAAAATATGTTAGAGACGGTAACCTACAAGCATACTTGAAAAACATGATAAGTTTTAGAACAGATTCTGACGAGTCTCATGAAATCGTTCTTGAAAAAAATTCTTTAGAGGGAAAAGTTAAGGAGTATGTCTTGAAAAATAAAAAAAAGAAGAATCAGTCGTTAACTTTTTAAGCGACACTAAAAAAGCCGTAATAGAATTTATCGAGAAAAACCTCTTAAACACTAAGATCCAACTTAACCTTGTCTGTAAGATGGTGCAAATAGACCCCCTACAGAAATAATTTTAGACCAGGAACTTTCTAACTCTAAGAGTAAGCAAGTAATAATCCTTAAAGAGAACAATGCAGGTGATGAGGTAGGTAAAATGATGGAAAAAAAATTAACATCCATGGCAGAATGTCAAAGAAAAAATTCTGGATGGCAGCTTCAAAAGATCCTAGAACTTAGAGTGAATTCTGTAAAGTTTAATCCTATTAAAGGTAGTTCTTACGTGCTTACTCCAAAATGGTTGTGATTTAAAAGAGCAATCGTATACTTGAAAAACGAAGATAACGAGTGTTTTAAATGGGCCGTAACTTTTGCCATGTTTGCAAACCTGAATAAGAATCCGAATAGAATAACAAAGTACTTAAAAGAGAAAAGTGCCTTGCTGAATTGGTAAGGCGTCAGTTTCCCTGCAAATTCATGTGACATAAACGTGTTCGTGAAAAATAATCCAGAATTTAAAATAAATGTTTTTGGATGTGAAAATAGGTTAATTTCTCCTCTTAGAATTTCTCCAAATGTTAAAGGTAAAAAAATCATAAAACTCTTGTTATTAGATGATAAGCATTACGTGGTTATTAATAGCATGAGCAAGCTTTTACATTCTCAAGTGAGTAAGAAAAAATAATAAAAAGTTTTTTTGTGATTGGTGTCTTAATTCTTTGGGAAAAGAAAGCTTGCAACAAGAACATTTAGAATATTGCGAAAAAGAAGAGCCCGTAAAACCATAATGCCCAAAGAAGGAGACATTTTAGAATTTAAAAACCGATGACATCAAGCGAAAGTTCCTTTTGTGTTCTACGTAGACTTGGAATGTTGTCTTAAAAACATTAATGAGAAAAAAGGAGAACAAACTACTCTTTATCAAGAACATTATCCCAGTGGATTTGGAATATACTTAAAAAGCTTTAATGAAGATGTTTTTCCTTCTACGTTAGTAACATATTATAAAACAGATCCAAAAAATGATCCGGAAGATAAAAAAGAAACTACACAGATTCTTGTAGTTAAGCTAACAGAAATTACAAAAGAAATATATCATTAAAACAAATTTCCAAAGAAAATAATCACGACCAAAAAAGATATCAAAAATTTCTCACAAGCTCAAAAATGCTACATTTGTGAAAAAGACTTTGTGACAAAAGTGAGAGATCATGGTCACTTTACAGGAAAATATAGAGGTGCTGCTCACGAGAAATGCAATATCTTACACAAAAAGCCTAATTTTACTCCGGTATTTATTCATAGTTTACAAGGATATGATTCTCATATTTTTATAAGAAACTTGGGAATATTAGAAGGAAGAATAAATTGTATCGCAAAAAATCAAGAAAATTATATCTCTTTTAGTAAGGAAATCATCGTGGACAGCTTTTACTCTCATAACAACAACGTAGAAAAAAATGTAAGAAAAGAGTTACGATTCTAAGACTCTTTTAATTAAGTTCATGCCAAGTAGTTTAGAAACATTATCTAAAAACTTAGAAAACACTCCAAACTTGAACTCTCTTTTTAAGGATCCTGTTAAAAACGAGTTATTAAAAAGAAAGGAGTTTTTCCTTATGATTGCAAAGACAGTATAGAGAAACTTAAAGAAACAAATCTTCCTTCTTATGAGGAATTTTATAGTAAACTAAACAAGAAAAACATTTCTAAAGAAGACTACGCACATGCACAAAATATATGAAAAATGCTTGGCATAAAAACTTTAGGAGAATATCAAGATATTTACCAAAAAGGAGACGTGCTTCTTCTTGCAGATGTTATGGAGGAGTTTAGAAACGTGTGCATGAAAAATTATGGACTAGATCCTGCTTGGTATTATACTTCTCCCGAATTATCTTGGGATGCGTTATTAAAAAAAACAAAGATACGATTAGAATTATTACATGACCCTGATATGCACTTGTTGATAGAAAATGGAGGTAGAGAAGGTATTTCTATGATCGTTAAAAGAAAATCAACCGCTAATCATAAGTATCTAAAGAATCATGATCCTAAAAAGCCAAGCATGTTTATCACTTACTTAGATGCAAATAATCTTTATGGATCGGCCATGTGTAAGAATCTTCCTATGCATGGGTTTGAGTGAATGACGGAAGAAGAAATAAATTCTTGGGAAGAAATTGTTGAGAAACCTGAAGAAGGAACTATTCTAGAAGTAGACTTAGACTATCCTAAGAAACTACATGACTTTCATAAGGATCTTCTTTTGGCTCCTGTGAGAAGAAAAGAGAAATTAATGTCTACTCGAAAAAATTACATTCTTCATCATGAAGCTATAAAGTATTATCTCTCTATGGGTCTCGTGTTAAAAAAAATATATAGAAGGATTAAGTTTAAAGAATCTAAATGGATGGAGCCTTATATTATGTTAAATACCGAGCTTAGAAGAAATGCAAAAAATAGTTTTGAGAAAGATTTTTTAAATTAAGGAATAACTCCATGTTTGGAAAAACTATGGAAAACTTAAGAAATAGAGTAGACATTCAACTAGTGAGAGATCATGAAAAGGACAGAAAATCATTTAGTAATCCATTTTTTAAAGAATGAAAAATATTTAGTAAAAGTCTCGTGTTGGTGCAAATGCATAAAAAAATAGTTCTTAATAAGCCTATCTACGTAGGAATGAGTATCTTAGATATTTCTAAGCTAAATGTTTTTAATTTTCATTACGATTTTATCAATGAAAAATATGGACAAAAAGCATGTTTATTTTTTACAGACACCAACTTATTATGTTATGAAATTGTAACAAAAAATTTTTACGTTGATATAGCAAAAGATGTAGAGAAATGGTTTCATACCTTAGATTACGAGAAGGATCATCCTAGTGGAATTCCTACATGTAAAAACAAGAAAGTGATAGGATTATGGAAAGATGAGTGCGCTGGAAAGTTTATAAAAGATTTTGTCGAGGTAAGGTCAAAGTGTTATAATTATGTTTTAGAGGATGAAAAGGATAATTAAAAATGCGAAGGAATATTAAAATCTGTAATAGAAAATGAAATCACTCATAAAGATTACTTAGAATGTTTTAAAAAAAGAAAGGATATTTTTGAAGAAAATAAGCAATCTTTCGGCGAGCCAAGCTCGCTTTTGGGCGGTCTTGAAGAAGAAACCGCTACTAATCCTCCACTGACATCAACGCGTACTACGCAAAAAGTAAACGAAACCTTGAGCGAAGCGAAGCTGACCGCAGGGACGAAGGAAAGAGATCCGCGAAAAGTAGAAGCAGGAAAAAACCTATCTCAAATCTCTAAAGAAGCAAAAGAAAGAAAAAAAGAGCCTTAGACGAGAGTAATAGGTCACAATATTTTGAGAAAAATTCTTGGAATATTCCTATTTCGACTATTATAGTTTCTATACTTAGCCTTGGTATAATTTCCTACATTTATTTTAAAAAGATAGACAAAGTAACAGCACTACGTGAGTCTGTACAAAAACCAGAGAAAGAAAAAACAGAAGATAAAAAAACTTTGCAAGGGCATTTTTTGCCCACGAAGTGCTTGGATAATTTTGATTAAAAATAAAATATTCCTTATAATAAATGAGTAACGCTAAGGACTACATAAATCAAATTTATGATGCAGGAATTATAACTTTATCCGCTGTAGGTGTTTCTATGAAAAGTAAGAAAGTCTTAAGAGAAAGTCTAGCAACACCTCAAAGCATTCAAGGAACTTTGAAATTAGCCGGAGCCATAATGTTAGGAAGCGTTCTTGTGAAATATCTCAAAGATAAGAAAATAATTCCAGAAAAAATTGAAAAATAAATGGCTTCTATGGTAGCGGGAGGATTATTTAATGCTTTTGCGTTTGCAGGAGCAGAATATCTTTTTAGAAAGCTTAATCATACTAATTATGAAAAAGAAATGAATAGACATAATCTTGCCGTAGAAAAATTAGCAAAAGATAAAGAAGAATGGTACGAGAAAGAAGTAAGAAGAAAAAATAAAGAAGCACGCTTCAGTCAAGAATTATCAGATGCTAATAGAGACGTGAACACGACTAATGAAAATTTAGAAAATCTCAAGAAAATGTTAAATAATAGTAGACTAGAATGGATCCCAGAACCAAGATTAAAAGACTACTACAAGCCTAGTAAAGAAATGGAAGAATACCAACATATCGTGATGGGTATCTCAGGTACCTTTGCAGGATGGTTATTAGGGAGAATAATTCAGTGCCATCTAGAAAATATCTATAACTTATAAAAAAGTTATGGATCTTACTTAGTTGTTTTTCTCTACTGTTTCAAAATATTTATGGATGAAGGAGGTAATCTCTTCATAATTCTTTGAAACGAAATACAAGTAGCCTTTTGAAATATAATCAGACATAATTTTTCCTCTTATACTGACTAAGTCTTGAAGCACATCAAAATTTGTTTTAAAATCTATGCATAATCCTTTAAATTTTTTATTGGGTAAAGGAATGATTATATTTGGTACAACTATTGGTAAACCTAATCTAGTTCTTTCCTTTGACAAAATATGTTCTGGAGATTCTAGCGTTCTTTTATTTAACACTGGATGATCATAAATAGAAATCGATTTTTTAACGAAATTATTTTTTGAGGAACTCAGACTTATAATGTCCATAAGCTAATGTGTTTATTTTATCTGGTAATATTATTCTCCTATCATCATTTGAACTTAAAGCTATTTTGTTTACTGTTTCTGAAAAAAGTTTGTGTTTCTTATTTCTTATAATGTTCATGTTTTTTGTTACTAATAAACCTTCATGCAGGCATTTCTTATAATCTTCTACACTTAAAGTTTCACTCTTTACATTCTTTTTTATTCCCTTACATTTTGTCTCTTCTTGGCTTGTTCCGTTCGTTTCTTCTTTCTTATAAGCATATAACTTTGATCTTAATCCCACGAATTCTACTATTTGAGTATCTCCACATTCATCTTTAAATACGCCAGGAACCTTTTTATTTAATCCCTTAGTAATATGAGGATTATCTTTTATTATCTCGGAGGTATCAAAGTATTTCTCTAAGTCTGGAGAAATGTCTTTGTAAAAGTCCTCCGTCTCTATCTCATAAAGCAAAGAGTCCGTATCTGTAAAACCTAGTCTTGCTTTTGATCCATATTTCTTTTTTATATAATTATAATGAAAATCGTACGTAAGGCTTTTTGAAATATCTAAGATACACATCCCAACGTAAATGGGCTTGTCTAAAACTAGTTTTGTTTTATATTTATGTACAGCTACGAGGTCTTCATCAAACATCATAAAACTCTTAAAACTAGGTTTTTTAACTATATTTTCTATTCTTTATTCGGAATTTACTAATTCTATATCTACTCTATTACAAATGTATTCCATAGTTATTTCAAAAACGGAGTTGTTCATTAATTTAAAAATATCTTTATCGAACTTATTATTTGAATTTGTTCTTAAAATACTATCCTTTTCTATATAAGATTTTAACAAACAAGATTCTTGAAAACTAATACCTCGATGTATCTTTTTTAAGACTAAGCCCACTTTTCAGTAGTCTTTTAAAATTTTGTGATGTAATACATAATTTTTCTTCCAATATAAGTTTGGAATTAATTTCTTAGCAAAGACTCCCTCGCCTAAGTTTGTTTTTACCTTTTCTGGAGCTAAGAGATAATCATTATGAAGATTATGAAGATGATCTGGATACTTCTAATATACTGCCTTTGTTCGCTTTCATGTTTTTCCAAATACTTATTTCTTTTTTACTCATCCATTTTAAATCATGAGTAGGAAGTTCTTGCATCATTGCCCATCCGTATAAGTTATTAGCATCTAAATAAGGAATGTATATACTTGGCTTTGTGGGATCATAATTTTTGAGAAATTTATTATTGGCCTCGATATATCTTTTAGTGATCATAGAAACTCCTCCTCTATTACTTTTTTCTATCATTAAATACATGTCTTTCTTAGAAAGAAGCTCTAAGCTTTTGTTCATCGTTTTCAAGGCTGCATCCCAAGCAAATCCTGGAGAAGTATGATAACATGCGGTATCTGTAAATCATAATTATCTCGACATGTTTTTCTAAATCTCCAAGATGTTCGCGAGTAATATTACATCCGTTATTAAGTAAAGATCATGATAATCTTGGAGATGTTTCATGTAAAATTTTTTATAAATATCTCGTGCGTGGGCGTAACCTTCATCTGAAATAGGCTCGTCATTTAATTTTGAATAAAATTCTTCTTTTGAAGGAAGGCTCGTTTCTTTTAATCGCTCAAATGAGTCCATATAACCATAAGGATAAACTCCTTTTCTAGAAAGTAGCTTAACGTGTTCTTTTTTAGGAAAAAATCTCGATAATAGTTTTAAGTCTTCTTTTTCTAGATTACTTACTAACATCCCTAAGCTAGAACCCATAAATTTAAAAGAGTCTAAGAATCTTAATTGCAGCGTAATCGGCTTGCTCGCTTCGCTCATTTTCTTATGATCTTTCTCATCTACACCTACATTAAGATACTAAGTAAAACTTATATATTTTTCCTCATTTTTGGGAAAGCAAGAAATTCTTCCTGGAGTTTTACTTAAAGGTTTTATAAATAGATGAGAATCATATCCTTCTAAGTTATGAAAAATAACTGGAATAAATCTCGATTTCTTAAGTTGAATATCACAACTATCATAAGCAGCTCCTCTATATTTTCCTGTAAAATGACAATGATCCTTTACTTTATCCTCTTCTAAAACCTTATCACAAATATAACAAATATCTGCTTTGTTAAAGTCTTCGATGTCTTTATCAGTTAAGATAATTTTCTTTGGGTTTTCATAAAATCGATCGTAGATGTTTTTAATTTCTTTTTCTAATTCTCTTACAAATATTTATTACACGCTTTGTGGATCTCGAGGGTCATAAGTGTAATGAACTAATTTAGTTTCGTAAATAGAATCATCGAAACATTTTATTAAGTAACGAAATCCACTAGGAACATGTTCTTGAAAAAGTAAGGTATTTTCTCCTGCTTTTTTATTCAAAGGTTTTAGAATACATTCAAAATCAGAATATATATATATCACAAACTCGACTTTATTCCTTCTATTTTGAAAAGAAATAAAACTATTTGGATCAGGAAGTATCGCCTTTATGAGTTGATGTTCTTCACAATATTTTTTATGGTCTAATAATATTTCTTCTTTCTTAAAATCTTGAAGGCAATAATCACAAACATGTTTGTTATATCTATTTTTACCTAAGCGCAAATTAACAAGTCCAGAAAAATTATTAATAACCGTATAATGTTTATCATCTAATAGCAAGAGTCTTATATTTGGGGAATCATGGACGTGTTCAATACGAAATAAATCTTCTTTCTCATAACCATTTAAATTAATACGAATACCGTTATTTTTCTCAAACTTCTTAATATCTTCTAATGGCGTAGGAAATCTTATATCTTTCCAATTAAAAGCTTGATTCACTTTTATTCTAAAAGACTTAGAAATTCTATCTTTATTTTTCTCCTTGGGGGTCTTAAGTAAAGTTATACCTATAGCCTATTTAAAACATTGTTGATCGTGATCTCCATTCTCACTTAGGAAATTATTTTTAGGATTTATTATAGCCTTCTTATTAGCAAGCTTCTTCGGGGTGGGAACATAAGAAGAACCTTTTAAAGGCATATACTTAGCAACATGAACGTGTAACTCTTTTACAAACTCTAATTGCCATCCTGATCCTGCTTTTTGTTTTTCTATAAATGAAGCACACATCTTACGTACCATTTTATCAAAAATCTTTTTGATATTGGACCCTTTTAAGATTCTATGATATCCAGATCTAAAATGATCCACATCCTCATCTATGATCTCATCTGTTTTTGGATCTCTTTTTATCATCTTACAAATAAGATTAAGCTCAACTTTATTATTGATAAGAGTCTTAAGATGATCTATAATATGATCTTCATGACTTCTTAGCCAAGATTCTGGATCGAAATCCTTATCATCTTCATCAGCAATAAGCATATAAGCTCTTAATCTTCTCTTAAGAGCTGTTTTCCATTCCGTAATTTTTTTCTTTTTATTCCAAGGAAGTTTGTCTAAAGTTTTTCACATAAAATTGTATATCTTCTCTCTTACATTTTTAGGAACAACACCTACCAACTTATCATAAAAATTATTCAACGCATCATAGATTCTATTAATTGAGTTAGATGTTTTCTTAATCGCTCTCGTAATATTTTCTCGAATAGGAAAAGGAATAAAAGGAGTCTTAGACTTATCAATAGAGCTTTGTTTTTGTTTTGCGCTTAAGTTCTTAAGAACTTTTTTCGTTTTGTAAAAGCGCTTAATGCCTTGAATATAGTTTTTATTTGATGGATAGGATGAGATAGGATATTCTTGAAGGTTCTTTGCATAATATTCATTAATAGAAGGAGAAGATGATTTTAAAGGTTTTTTTATTTTCCTTACGTGAAACTTATCACTAGTTGGGCCAAACTTAATATTAAATGGATCAAAAGTATTCTTCTTTATAGTTTGTAGTGCAAAGTTTCTTCGAAACTTTGCAGTATTGTGATGAGTGGCGAAAATTCAC
>JAODVQ020023556.1:0-20655 GCA_025400075.2 Phenganax stokvisi
TGGAGAAATGCCTTAAATTAGGAGAGATGTTGAAGGCCAGAGACCTTGTAATGGTGAGCTAATAATCACTGTTATGATGTAATGCAGGATGTTGATTGTCTGTAGGATGTCCACTTCAGAGCTATTCAACTGGGTTTGGTGAGCCTGGCAGAGACAGCCAAAGAAACTGCTGAAAGAGTTTGTCTAAGTGAAGGTGATGCCAAAAGACTCTTTAACAGCTTGTATCTCTATTGTGTTATAATATGCAGGCTCACTATCTATGGAACTCTATGAAAGAAGTTTGGGTGCTACGAATTCATTCACCTCTGACCAACTCAAACTCCTCAGTCTTGTATCTAACACCGAGTCTTCTCACTCCCCGACTGAGCTCAGCGAGCCACCCCATCTTCTTGGAGGATGGGACGAAGAGGAGGAGGAGGAAGAGAGAGAAGAAGAGAGAAAAGGCAAAGGATTGAGCAGCACGCTTCATGTCAGAGATCGCTTCTCTGTTATGAAATTTGATGGTTAGTTGATAAATTGTGTAAACCACTCTCCAAGCGAAAGGACACATTCAGTTCAGCTTATAAAACTTAGCATAGTAGCATTTTGTAACACAGTGGCCTCCAGCTGTCAGGGTGGCTGAGTGGTCTAAGGCGCCAGACTCAAGAGCAAATCTTGCCTGCACTGAGGGTTCTAAGCATTCTGGTCCACATATGTGGGCGTGGGTTTGAATCCCACCTCTGACACTATTTTAAAAGTCCCTCCTCTTAGTTTTTGCTAAAGTACATGTACTATTTACATTATAGACTACAGCTCTGGGTCAGATGTGATGGGAAACAGCTGCCCAGAAGATGATCTGTCTCTCCTTGACAATGAGGTATTGTAGTCTATTCAGTCTAACTGTTCCTCCCTACTGTTTCCATAGAAAACACCGGATGCTGGGAGCCAACTTGACCAAACTTCCACTCTTAGACGATAGCTAGAGTTTCCGTGCGCGCGCATATCTACATGGCTATGAATATTTTTAGTGGTTACTAAATATCAAAACCACAACACATTGGCTATACCGTGGGTTCATAAGTCGCGATCCTTCACACTGTGGTCAATTTGTATATAGGGATGGCTTAAAAGCCAAATTTTTGGAGGGTCAGTGTAGAAAGGACCCGGTAAAAATCTCAAAAATCAAGCCACAAACCATAAAACTCCAACGCAGCGTGTATATGCATACTGTACATACACACCACTTCGTAAGGCCTAATTCTTCCTGCCTGAGAACGTTTTACTAACCTAAATAGTTATGTAGATACTTACCTAATGTATCTGCTGTGTGCTGCTTGACATCAACCTTTAAACTTTTATACCTAATGCTAGTGATTGCGTATTGAAAAGTCATCTACTAAAGATCTGAGTATGCGTTAGCTCCATCTACATGTTACTGCCAATGAATATAAGTGCGACTATTATGTTCAATATTTGCCTTCTGTATACCAGCAATGCGTGAGACGACCTGAAGGCTAGGCGTCCGTAGAGTGTAGAGTGAAAAAGTAGTAAATCTACTCTCTTTGTGCTCGGCACTGTAGCTAAGGCTGAGCCTAGCCGCGGGTGTGTGTGTGTGCGTGTAGCGCGCGATTGTACTTTTTGTGTGCGCGAGCATATGGCACGGCTATGAATAGCGTTTGGGAGTTCCAAAACCACAACACATTTGCTCCACACTGGGTTCATAACTTGCGACCCTTTCTCTTACGAGCATATGTAGGAATGGCTCGAGTGAAATCTAAAAAAAAGCCAAAATTTTTGGAGGGTCTAGATGACCTACTAACATGTAACTCTAAAGTCAATGATGCAAAATTATTCCAGGCACATGCATACTTCTCTAAACCCCTCGTTCGTGGAGTTGGCAATGGGCTTATATAGATAGTACACAGGATCTTAAGCATCCTATTTTTATGGTGTGTGTGAAGGGTTGGAAGAAAACCTGTTCACTTACCCAACACTTTGTTTTGCCCATCTCTCCACCCCACTCTGTGATTGAACGCATGCGCAGTACGATGAAAGGTGTGCTTGCTTTTTGGGATCGAAGAAGTATATACACGCTGGAATGAATGCTCATTTGGAGAGACTGCAGGACAGAGACGGTCGGTTCTCGGCCATGGTGCGACTTTTCCACTGCATCACCGGTCCTCGACTGCGCCGACAGTATCTAATTGGCACCGCTCAAGAGGTAACGGTGGTATAGTAGTTTTAGGAGGTAGGCATTATTTAGAATCTAAATGTCGCCACTCTCCTGACCACAGTAATCTATTTTCTCATTTTAATCGTATCCAGGGAACACCGTACACTCCTAATAAACTAGAGCAATATGCCGAGTCTGTGATTGTAGCTGTAAGTATGATACAGTGAGAAAGAAAGGGTGGTAACTTTCAAATTCATACAGGCACACTTGCTCTGCTCCTTTGCTTTGTATGCGTCTCCTGCCTACTTCATTTACTATGTCCTACGCTATGGTAAGTTCATACCGAGCCTCAACCCAGTCTGAGTGAGTCCCACATCACAAGGTTTTCACTCTCTACAGGAATGCCCACCATGGCAGGTTTTCTGAGTACTGCAAGGAACTTGGCGTTTATCCCCATCTCACTCTCTCTAGCTTTCATCGTAAGAGGTGAGAATATGTACATTCATAACCTCTCTATAGTGACTCCTGTATGCGTGCCAAGAAGCACTCTGAAGCCTCGGTAAATAGGGTAAAATCACCACTGTGTGAGTGTGCCAACAGTGGTTTAATTCAACCACCACTAAATGGTTCACTGTGGACAATGGTGGTTATACACATATATACCAGTTTCACGAGAACTCTCAAGCAATTTTCACCTTTCAAACTCAAAAAAGTTTCCCACCACTAAGCCCATTCTGAAGCAATGTCAATTGAAACCTGGTCTTGATTGTTCTCAAGGTGTTGGAAGGTTTAACAATCACACCTACATTGAATTCCTTCGGTCCTGGAATGCCACCAGGAAAATTAAGACAAAGATTGGACCAGCAGAGGTCAGATCACTGAATTGCAAAGTATTATAGGGGCAGGCCTAATTTAGTGTACATTTAATGGAACAAATGTATGTAGTGTTGTCTTACACAGCATCTCAGTACATTTGATAGTGTGTTCTAGCTTTACTAACATTTACTGCTACATATAGTATATATATAGCTTATTAAAGGAGTGATTGTAATTAGTCATGTTTATTCGTACTAGGCGAGACTGACTGGCATACATGGTTATGATTTTGAAATGAGATATCATCCGATCACCTTCCGTTTTGATGAATCTACTGTCAGGTAATCCACCAACCTTCTCCTTAGAACTCTCCTTATAGCTCTACTTTATCCTCCTCTTTGCTCTCTGCTAGGATCCACTACAATTCTATTCTGTGTTAAGACTTAGCACCCAGTATACTATTTTATGCTGTTAGGACCTTTATAAGAGATAATTTATGTTGAGACACTATAATAGTGTGTTTTAAGGGATGCTAGGTTTTATTGCTAAGACCCAGTAGGTTGTGTGATCCCTCAGACCATTATATTCATGTATTATTGTAGTAAAGGGATTGTATGGTTCTGTAGGCCACGAAGAATCATGAGTACCAGGAAGAAGGGATTTCTGGAGCGACTATCTGCACTTCCTCTTTCATGTCTCGGGTCAGTTTTCATCGTGCTCTTCTCTCCAACATTAGGCTTAATTCACCATTATTGTGTATTGCTACATACAGAATAGCTTTGCCATGCCATGATGGCATTGGATTCTAAATACGCGGCAAGTAGCATGTGGCGAATTGTGAACCTACAAGCAGGGTATCATGGGTTTGAGTCCCACTCAAGGCAGCTCATTTTTATTCGGAAATATGTAGCTGTCTTGAGTCTAGTTGAATTGTTTGCTGTGCCTTTGCCTTGCTTTCTTCCTCTTTCTGTTTCATGTATGTAGCTTCAGTCTCCTTCCTACCATCTACCCTGTTATACCCTTATATCTCTACTTATATTCTTCTCCTCATCCTTCTTCCTCCCTTTTCATTCTAGATATATAGCAGCACATGTGGTAGGTAGAAGACTGATATATCCTGGCTCACTAATGTTGCTCAACCTTGCAGTAGGTAAGTAAGTACCTGGATCTAGCACTCAATAGAGGAACACTGTGTAGAGTATACAGTATTTGTGAGTATGGGAGTATTACGTATGTGGATATTGTATTGTCTACAGCGGAGCCGTCCTCCAAAGGAAGAGCCACATACAAAAGAAAGGTTATACATAACGTAATACATTTTATAGTGGAATGACTTGTAGTGAATTTTCACTCCAACATTTTACTTTCTTTTGTCTGTTTGATGCACCGTTATCATAGATATGTTTCAATAGTTCAAACCCCTAGATAGTGATGAAAGTGTATATTAATGTCCCTATGTCTTCATACAGGGGTTCCACTGTGGTCTTGATTAAGGGTTCCACCGTGGTCTTGATTAAGGGGTTCCACTGTGTTCTTCATTAAGGGGTTCCATTGTGCTCTTCATTAAAGGGTTCCACTGTGCTCTTCATTCAGGGGTTCCACTGTGCTCTTCATTAAGGGGTCCCAATGTGCTCTTCATTAAGGGGTTCCACTGTGCTCAAATAGGACTTGTTTATTACTGACAAATTGTCATGTACTGAACATTATTATACTTGTTTGTTTGGTGTAGTATGATGCTCATAGAGCAAGGCTACTAGCTGCAGACGGAAACCAACTGGACTGTATGTTCGTTGATCGCAGGGGCTCCCCCGATGTTCACGCTCGTGGCAACAAACTCGTCATCTGCTGCGAGGGGAACGCAGCCTACTACGAACTAGGCCTCCTCGAAGTACCGGCCAAAGGTATTATTATATTCATCTATTAATAATGCTGCCTAGTATGTTATACTAATGTATGAAAGATAGGGAAAAAATATTTTAGCATGAGTGATGAAATCATAGTTTGTTACTTGGTACATAGGCCTAGTGTATAATTGAATGCGGGAATTAATATATATATATAAGGAGAGCTGTACTAACACATTATCTGTTTCTCTCTTTCCTTGTCTGTATGTTATATAGCTGGCTATTCAGTGCTGGGTTGGAACCATCCTGGATTTGGAGACTCCACTGTATGTACACTGTAATCTTTCTAACATGCACAGAGAGAGATGAAGTGATTGAGAGTGAGAGAGAAAGTGACCTCTATGAAGTTTAGAATATCCAAGTGGTACCGTGGTCTCCATTTCATATTGTTTC
Organism: Phenganax stokvisi; assembly: GCA_025400075.2. Classification (NCBI taxonomy): domain Eukaryota; kingdom Metazoa; phylum Cnidaria; class Anthozoa; order Malacalcyonacea; family Clavulariidae; genus Phenganax; species Phenganax stokvisi. Next base: position 5,266 of record JAODVQ020023556.1, read on the forward strand.
CTGGCTTTGTGGGCCCAGTGTACCCTCAATGAGTTGGGCAAGAGCTAATGATAGAGAGAGAGAGAAAGATAATGAACCAGAAAATGTCTTCATACAATATTTTACTTTGCAGGGACTGCCGTTTCCATCGCAAGAGTTCAATGCAGTGGATGTAGTGGTACGGTATGCTGTCACAGAGCTTGGCTTTGCCTTCCAGGATATCATCATCTATGCCTGGTCCATTGGTACATAATACACATACATGTCCTTATTCTCCATAGTCAACAGCATAGATACACTAGAGATGCTTGGGGAAAACAGTGTATGTATGGTGCCATGGTCCTATGAATGAACTATGTATTAGTGGCTTATAAGTAATTCAACAGGTTTTACAAAGTCAGGATAGTATTAGAGCCACTTGCTAATAGATCTGTGTTACACTGTTGTGTGGTATTGCAGGTGGATACACTGCCTCATGTGCTGCCATGAGCTATCCAGACATTGGAGCTGTTGTGAGTAACAATCACCTAATATCGTGGATTAATAAGGTATATCTTTCTTATGTTCAGGTACTGGATGCCAGTTTTGATGATCTTTTCCCACTGGCACAGCGAAGAGTCCCACCTGCTCTTGGTAATAACTACATAATCATGAGATGTACAATTGTAAGAGGCAAACCTTTGCAAGAACTTACACGCTACTATAAGCTGAGCTGAGTGTGGTGGGTTTGTGTTATGTCCCATCCAGGGCAGTTCTTTACTTTGAAAAGGATTGTAGTTGATTTTTGTCCGATGTACTATATACTTGTTCTGGGTTATCATGCTTACTGGTCCTAAGGTCATCATAGTATTTTCAGTATACATATAAAACCTCAGTACAACTGTCAATCACTCACTGTGTTGTTACACGAGTAGAGGAAACAATTTGGGATTTTGGAAAAATCAGCTTCTGCCCGGGTGTCAACTCATGTCTAAGGACTCAGTTACCTGGTCCTCAGCCACGAACTACATCCTCCTGACAATCCCAATTCCATACTTAGTGTTTTCATATTTTTTCCTGTTGGTATATGGCAACCTCTGCTCTATTGACTTGTCTCTCTGTCTCTCCTCGTTCAACTACTGTGGTATTACTAATACTGTGTGTTGCAGTTAACTTCACTCATCGTATGGTCCGAGAGTATTTTGACCTCAACATTGCTGAGCAAATGTGCCGGTATGACTGATGCATTTTTAAAGCTCTTTTTCTAACTTGTCCCATCAATATTCATCATCAGGTATTCAGGTCCAGTGCTCATTGTTAGACGTACAATGGATGAGATGATGTCCGTGTGAGTGAACCCCTCCATTACCTCTCTCTTTTATACAATGAAACCTGACCTAGTGGTCACCTTAGTAATAGGGTCACCTCTGTATTCAGGTCACAAATAGATGTTCCAACAACTAGCTGAGCTTGCTAACTGTATAATGCATCCACTTGTCTAATCAGGCCAACTGAAACTGGCCCGAGGATGACCAGATTAGACAGGTTTCACTGTATACTATATACAACAAACACCTTACACAGCACATATCTATATATCCAGGGGTTCCCGTACAAAGTAGAAGTTGTTAGCCAATTTCGAAAGTCTTTATTATTGTATAATACATAGTTGCCAATAGAAGTATATACAGTTCAAAATAGTGTGCATTAAAAGTTTAACCATTAGCTGAGCCCCCTATATGTATGTTCTCTTATTACAGAAATAGTGAAATAGGAACGAATAGAAGTAACTACCTCCTAGTAAAGATTCTTCAGCACAGGTATGTATGTATGTAGTATCACACACTGTGTAGAATAATGTCATTATAGAAGCCTGGGTTTATATTATATACTATAGTAGAGTGGAATCATTTGTAAAACGATAGGGCAAGTTGAGGTTTACTACTTTCATGTAGTTTGTAAGCCTTTGGTATGAAAATGTGTTATTCATTGGTGTCTGTGTGTTAGGTATCCAAGTTTGGCCACAACACAGAGTCTTCCTGCTCTATGGAAATGGCTTGAAGCAGAGAGTGAGGAGGAGAGAAGTTAGTACTACTTTTCTTAATAGAGACAACTATATTATTGTGGGGTCTATATCTTTTGGTCCAGAATAGAGTGACCTGAATAATGTGTCCTAAATACATTTTTTAGAGAAAGTGTAGTTAGCAGTATACAAGGCTACATATATTAAACAAAGTTGCATTCTTCACTCTAGCCTATAGTTCTTGATTGGTTTTGTTATAATCTTTAGTAATGTTTCTAATTATAACTCTTATAGACAGTTACAGTTCCTTTAATACCTAATTTAGTATGGAAGTCAATGTCTTGTGTAGGGTGTCTGCAATAGAGGTTTCAGGCTGCTCAGGGTTATTCCTCTATACTTGTACAGCCCTGCTGACGGTGTCTGTTAATCGTCGAGTTTGTACCTCAAAACTGAAGTCTTATACATCAGAGTATGGCAGTGCCTACCCCTGGACCATAGGTCAGTCAGTCTATAATAGAGAAATCATCACAGCCATATGTTCTCTTAGCTATAGAGCCAAGCATCAGTCTATTCAGTTCTCAGAGCAGCCACATGTTGTCTTAGGCCCCATTTACACGGACACCTTAAACTGGTTTGGAAACTAAACCGGTAAACGGTCTAAACCAGGTTTCCGAACCACTTTATTTTCTACACACTTCTAATACTAAATCAGTTTAGGAAATTTATGTGTAAACAGCACATGGTTTGTAAACCAGTTTCCAAACCAGTTTAATTTTGTCCGTATCAGGCTTTAGCTGGCCACTGGCCCATAAATCTGCTTCATTCTTCACATATTCTATATTTGTGGTTTAGGAAACGGACTACCTGCATCAGAGAAAGTAGAGTTACTACTCTTCCTGGTAAGTGGTGTGTGTGGCTGTATGTAAAAGATCATTTATTGGCCTGCTTCTCTCTTTCTTTCTTTAGGCTGGACAATATATGGTGAACTATGAATCAACCCACTGTGTCATCTTACCTAATGACTATTTTAGAGTCCCTCTTCAGGGAAACATAACGTAGAATTTTGTTGTTATTATAGCATTTTGCACCACTGTTTACTACAGTCAAGATTTTCCTACCCTGTGGTGTGCGTCATTTGGAGTTATCGCGCGAGGGGATGAAGAGGCGCGTGGGAAAGTTTCTTTACCTCTGCGTGGTGCTACTGTGTCTCCTCAGTTTCGTGTTCTACGTTGGAAGGGTGCACTTGTACTACAGCGGAGGAATCGCTAGATACTTGGTTCCAATCGGTAGTTCTACACCGATCTCTTCACTGCCTCTTCAGGGAAAGATATCGCGATGTGCAGACGACGATGCGGGTCCGCCGCCGAGGGGTTTCGTGGTTGCCTTTCGTCTCTGGGAGCAGCAGACTCAGGCTATTAAGACCCTCATACAGCTGCAGTGCCTCGCTACTCGCATGAAGATGCGAGTCGTGGAGCCGTTTCTCTACAGGTCGTTTCTAGGGTTCCCTATCGAATCTCTAACCGGCGGAGACTACATGCACTTGAGTGATTTAGTTGACGTGAAGCTGTGGAACAAACATAATGCAAATGTATTCAGACTGTATCCATTGGCTCGATGGTCGGAATTCATCAAGGATTCTCCTAGGGACATTGTTGTTCTCTGCATTAAATATCGCAATCCACACTTTAGAAGTAACAAGCAACAGCTTTATACTGAAGGCTGCCCCGAGGCTTGCTATGGGAGGCTAAGCCAGAGTGTTATTGCACTGAGAAAGTATGGCCGGTTTAGGATCGTACGAAGAGCATGTGCAAACTTTGTCGATTACACAGAAACTGTTACAGAATCAACTTTTATTGATGATATTTTGAAGGGTTACGATTATCGAAAAGTGACCATTTTCATTAATGAATTCAGGGGTTTTGCCGGCCTCTATCGTACACAGGTTGTAACATCATGTGCTGTTGATTTCTATAAGCCAAATCTGGCCGTATTGCCGAGTGAGAAAATCATGACTGATGCCAGAAAATACGTGGAGGAGGTTCTGAATGGGGAGCCATTTGTAGCCGTGTTGGTGAGAATGGAAAGAGTGGTCTTGCATTTGACCCACAACTTGACAGAGTGTGGATATGTGCTCGAGTCCCTCATCCAGGAGCTCTCAGTCGGGTACGGCGTTAGACGTTACTTTGTGGCAATGGACATTGGTAAATTTGGTAGTAGTGGTGCAATAAAACATAACCTTACTGCCGGTAGGCACGGTCAAGCCGTGTTAGACGCAGTCTACGGTGGAAACATATCTTACAAGGAGTGGGAGGGCACATTTGAGAGGTATACATCGAGATTTGAGGGAGCGTATGTGGCCAACTTGCAGAGAGCCATTGCATCAAAGGCCAGATGTCTGGTTATGTTTGGAGCTGGAGGATTTCAGGGACAGGCAAGACTCTTTTATGAAAAGGAGCACAGGAATATTTCCGACAAATGTATCCACAAGATTTGTCATGAGCACAGGGGAACTGCACCTTTGCACGTCCGTATGTCATGAGTTCATATCACCATTCATTTTATCCTCTTTCATCATAATGAGTGTGTTGTGTTGCGTGTACCCGGCCCCGCGTTCGTAATGTTCGGAACGCGGAACGTAGTACGATGTTGCACCGTCATCTAGCAGATGGTACGCTTAGGTCGTCGACTGTGGTTGCCAGTCATATTGCTCCTCTGCTGCATATGTAGCTCTGTGTTCTACGATGTGAGATGGAGCCGGGATCTCCCTGGCCGTGTTTCTTCAACGAGTGCGGTTATTTCTGACGACCCAGAGGAGAGAAGGTGGATGAAATGTCACAGGAAAGTGTCAACGACAGAAGGCGTTCATAAGAAGTTGCAGAAAACAGCAGGAGGTTTTATGATGGTGTTAGACTACTGGGAGAAACAGGCAAAGGCTACTAGGAGTTTGATTCAGCTACAGTGCCTTGCTACGCGGATGGGTCTGCGTACCGCAGAGCCGTTCGTCGCGCAATCGTCACCGTTTCTCGGTCTCGGTTTTGCCGGTAGCAGCTTGCCACTGGGCGAACTGGTAGACGTGGACCTATGGAATAAGGATACAGAAGAAAACAATGGGTTTCTGCCGCTGGTTCGATGGAACGAATTCCTTCGTAACGCACCGAGTAACGTAATAATCGTATGCATGCGTTATCGTAATTCACCTCACGTTCGTACACCGTTGCCCGGTTTCGACTATCGGACGGGCTGTCCGGACGAGTGCTTTGACAAGTTCAACAGAACCATCACCTTACTGAGGAAGTACAGTCAGTTTAAGGTGATACGTAAAGCCTGTGCTAACTTTGCAGGCTACTCGGGTGCAGTAGGTGAAGCAAGTTTCATTGAGAATATCCTGTACCATCAGGACTATAGGAATGTAACTGTCATTTTGAGCGAATTCAGAGGATTATATGGCATCTATCGCACAGATATACTATCATCCTGTGGTGTTGACTACCACAGCGTAAGACAGACCTTTCTTCCAAGTCAGGGAATCATGAACTATGCTCAGAAGTTCATAAGAGAAAAATTTGACAATAAAACATTCATTGCCGTATTAGCTTCGACAGAGGAGGGCATTCAGAATCAATTTTCAAAGTGTGTCCTAGCACTGAGCTCTCTATTGATGAACCTCACTCGTGTGTATCGAGTTGAGCACAAGCTCCTTGCTACCGATGTGACCGACAGAAAACACTCTAAACCGAACACTGTAAAGTTGCTCAACGCAGTGTACGGTGGAGGTGTGTCTTATAAACAGTGGGAGAAGACATTCAATAGCTATACTCCTAGTATAAGTGTAACTCAGTCGTATGTGGCAAACTTGCAGAGAGCCATTGCAGCAAGGGCCAGGTGCCTGGTCGTGTTCGGAGGCGGGCCATTTGTAGATCAAGGACAGGTCATTTTCGAGAGAGTTCACCATGACAATGGGTGCATACACAGAGTCTGTTATACACCATCGTAACAAACCTCAACCCGCACAATAATAAGTCTCATAATAGTTTTAATTTATTCACCAATCATTTTTATGATCAGATTATAATATAAATTGATGACAATAATGGTGTTCATGATCTGAATGTGTGCTGAAGTGCCAAAGTGATATAATACACCTATAGTTATACTGTAGTGGTGCTTTGTATACTCTAAAGTATTGAATAGACGTACTAAGACACAAAGCTAAATACACAAATACATATTATAGAGTATTTATTGGGTTCAAGATTTCTTTTTCCCACGTCCAAGAAAACTGGATTTAGTGGAGCGGGTGCCCGAAGAAGATGTGGTTGAGGAGCTGCCCTCGAGTCGTTTCTCCAGTTCTTGGTTCCTACATTGTGACTCTACCAGTGCCAGTTTTGTCTGGGCCAGCTCCAACTCTAGTTTTCTCAACTTTTCCTCCGAGGAGAGAGTGGCTTGGTGCTCTGAGAGAGGGTGGTCTTGTTGTGATGTATTAAGTGATGCTGTCGGGCTACCACCTTGCTGCAAACTACACTGGGCCTATACATTGAACAGGTATATAGGTTATTTTAATAAAATTCCACATTTTAGAAGTTTATGAATATTATTACCTTGACTTCCATCAGCTCCTGGTTCAACTCCCCGACTTGTTTCTGGTGGCTTTCGTCCATCTGTTGTGCCAACTATAGTATTGAAAGAATCACTAAATTTATCAAATTTTTAATTAATTCAGACCTGTTTATATTCTGCTACAGTAGCTGAGTTCTGTACTCTTTCCTCCATTAGTTGAACCATAACTTTCTGGTACTCCACCTTGGCCTATTTGAGTTTGAAATGCAGGGGGAAAATTCCAAAAATGATTTTGAAAGCAATCTGAATACATACAATAACATAAAAGGTAATAAAAAGTTGCAAGGTGTAGAAGAAAAAAAGAAAAAGTAGTGTCAGAGGTGGGATTCGAACCCACGCCCACATACGTGGACCAGAACGCTTAGAACCCGCAATGCGGGCAAGATTTGCTCTTGAGTCTGGCGCCTTAGACCACTCGGCCACCCTGACAGCTGATAAGCTGTAGCTCGAATTACTGGCTATAACTCCTATGTACCTGTTTGAGCTCCTCTCTTAGTTCTCCGATGAGGATTTGAGCAGCTTCTGTCGCAGTTCTGTGTGCTCTGGCTTCCTTGCTAAGCGTATCTATCCTCTCTTCCAGCTATGAGTACAGTAACAACCATGACATACAATGAGTATGACACACAAGTGAACGTTAGGCTTACTTTGTCCATCTCCTCTCTAAGACCAGCCTTGCTGGTGACAAGCTCTCGTGTGAGGTGCTCATTCTCGCTCTCCAGTTTCATTATTGTGTCCTTCATCAACTTATTGTCACTCTACAGTTATAATGGAAGGAAAAGATAGTTAGTGCAATCGAAACCTTGGTTTGCCACAAATCATTGTTTGCTTAAAGGTAGATACAATGTACATATACAGGAAGACTTAGGAAATTCTATGGGAGTATTGCATGTGAAGGACATACTTCAAGTCTCCTGAGAGGATCCTCTAGCTCTGCCTGTTGCTCAAGATAGATTGGATAGTCTTTTTCCAACTCCTTTAGTTTCCTCTCTTTCACCTTGAGTCATACAACGAGAGAGTTCACATACAACATAATATACTCAATGTTTTCAGTTATAACCATTATAGTGGAACCTCCGAGATATGGACAATGTTTTGACAGGAGTCATCACACCTGTGTATGTCTGAACCTCCGAGATTTGGACAGCAAAGCTTAACTAGTATAGGGATGTTTAGAACTGAACAGATGACGTTTCCACTCTATGTTAATACTATATTCCAGTCTATAGGTGTGTGTGTGTACCTTGAAGGAGGATGCAATGCGAAAGAGGTCATTCACAGATTCCTCAGACTGGAACCGCTTCGGAACAGACTCTCTGAAGTAGTTTAGTATACCCTCAAAGTCCAGAGCCTTCAGATCGTGCTTACACACCTGCCACACAAACATATATACACAGTAATGCAGTCATTTGTCTCTGAAAACCAATCAAAACGGAAGGGGCAAATGTACTTTTATACACATGTACACACTGTAATTATTTGAAAGGGGTGACGCACACATAGTGTAGCGTATGTATGTGTAAATGATCAAATTTCAAGGGGACAACACATTATGATTAAGGGAACAAGTACTCTAACTTATATTAATGAAAGGACACAATGGCCTTTACATTGTATTTGTAAGCTAGATCCATGCATAACATGTATACAAAATACTGCACGAACCTTGAGTATAGCCAGTGCTATTTGAAACATGATGGTAGGACCCTGTATATGTGCAAATAAAAGCAATAGTTTCTCATAAAACTCTATTGTATATGCACATTACATCTACATTGCAATATATTTTTGTAGTACAGTGGAACCCCTCTATTATAGACGATTTTGGGCCAGGATGTTTGTCTGCTATAGCAGGCTGTCTGTTTTAGAGGTTTTATAATGTATTGATCTGTACTAAGTTGGGATATCAATGATATATTGAGGTGTCTGCCATAGAGAGGGTGTCCTTTAAGCAGGGTTCCACTATATAAATAGTAGCAGTAGGATCTCACTTCACATAGGAAGACGTCCATTACTCTGAAGACCATGGTGATAGGGAACTTGGCAGTGTAGATGGTCAGGAACCACTGGGAGGAGTACATGTGTGTCTCTACTCTCTGCTCTTGGAAATGACCGTGTAGCCCTTCCATATACTCCTGAATCACATCATTATAAACTGACATTTTCGGTAAAACATTATATGCTCTGTTGGACCTCTGAAATACAACTTAGCATTCTTCTCAGTCCTAATCTATACCTCTGTGCTAGTAAACAGTAACACCTCTGAACAAAGGACACCTTCTTTGAACCTATTCACTCCCAATATGAACTAAAACCGAAAGAAGACAGTTTTTAACTTTGCTCAACTACAGTTTTAAAAGTAGCAAGAATAAGTTCCTATAAAGATAGCTAGTATGGATAAGAGGCTAGTGTACATATCTAACCTTCAGTAGTCTGTCGAGCTGGAAGAACATGAGATGTAGTTGATAGAAGTTTGTCTTGAAGACATCTCTATGGTGGTACTGGTACATTATTTTTATCAACACAGCAAACGCCTGCTCCTCTGGCATTTTCTACGAACACGACAAACAACAACAAACAATTTGATAAACAACAACAAACAGTAGTGTACTAGTATGAGCTATGTATAGAAGAAAGAAATTTGATTTTTTGAACTTTTCTCGATCAAAGTGCTTTAGATACACTCAAATGCTAGGGGGGTAATGTCCACACAACTTGCTGTGTGTCCACTTTACAGTTTCCCTATACTAACCTACAGACCTCCTGGATAGGACATAGACCTAGTAGCTACTACATGCAACATTTACAGGTATTGCAGTAGAATTGCCTAGTGTGTGCCTTTGCCTTGCTTGCTATCTTCCCCTTAAAAAACGCAACATTTTCAGATATTGATACACACAGAGCAATTGCAAATGAATGACATCAGTCCTCTTGTATATAGCTAGAGAAATTTGCATTATACTGACTGTACACTACAGATCATTCACTGAAACTAGTCAAGAAACATAGTCTATTATTTCAACAATTCTGTGCCCTAGCTCTACCTCTCAATATATGTACATATTAAACTTCAGAACCCATCCTCACCTGAAGCAATAGGACAGCAATGATGAAGGATAGTCCCTGACAGTAGCCGACCTCCTGATCATAGATTGAATAGGCCTTGCTGATTTTGTAGAGGACGTCTCTGGCCACTGGCTCGTGGAAGAAGTCATGTCCCAAGTAGGTTCTCTGCATGTCCATATTGATGATATTCTCTGCTGGAGATTCCTTATGAGAGATGTAAGAGAAAGCAGTTACTATTGCACTAAGGGGTGCCTGGGCTTTGTGGGACCAGTAGGCACAGGAGATTCCTTATGAGAGATGTAAGAGAAAGCAGTTACTATTGCACTAAGAGGTGCCTGGGTTTTGTGGGCCCAGTAGGCATGGGTGACGGGGCTCCCCGCATGACCTGCTGCGAGTTGGGCATGAGAACAGAGTTGACTCTCTTGCTCAGTTCAAACGTTGTCAAAGAGGCATACATGTGCGGCAAGTTGATTCCTCGTGGGACGGTGTGATCGGGCAATGTTTTATTTAATATAGCTTACAGGCAATGTTATTGTGTGACTTAGCCCAAGACTGCGTTTTCACAGATTCAACATGTTATTGTTCATAATAGTGGTGGTATGTATGTTACCTTGGGTATGAGTAGACGGTAAGACTCCAACAGCTGAGGGTCGTAAGCAGCTCCGGACAACATCTGCCACACCTGACATCTCAGATGGTATGGTATTCCCTATTGAAACATAGAGAGCTTTTCTGTACACTATAAGGCATTTATACCTCTATATAGTGTAAATACCCTCACCTTGGACTCTTAGGAACTGAGTGTAAACCAAGGCACAAAAAGATTCTGTTCCATGGTCTGTACTTCAGTGCTTTATTGTACAGTATGCATTGTATATACATAAGACATGCTTTCAAGAATTCTTGGAGCTAGTGTGATCATACAGTGCAAGTTCCTATGGTTTACAACTATCACTCACATAGACCACAGCAGCTACTAACCCTTGCTTGTTTGTGCATACAAGCTGAGAGTGCTCCTTCCAAAGGCAGAAATACTACAAAAGCTCAGCACTTACAGTTCAAAAGAATGGATTTCCTATAGACTGACCTTTCTGCACAGTTTACTGAGCTGTTTTGGTCGAGCCTTTTCTTTCTGTTTGCCGTCCCACTTTTCCAAGATCTCGCCCCAGTCTTTGAGCATATCCTCCTTCATGTCCTCTGCCTCTCCCCAGCCAGAGACCATGGTCTCCTCCTCCCCGTCTTCTGCTTCAGGATTCATGAGAGAAAGAGTTCGTGAGCGTCTTTTCTTGGTTACTACAAACCGCCTGCAGCACCGCCGCCGTCGAGGACTGCGACTGGTCTTAGTGCTTGTGGTGGTGGTGGTAGCAGGAGCGATTCTGCAACTGCTGACAATACGAGCCGACCTGGCGCGTTTGTTATACCTGCACTTGGTTTGTTTAGTTGGTCGTTCTGTTTGTGTTAGTGGAGTGACTGGTGAGCTGTCGGTAACAGAAGTAATAGTAACATGTGCTGTGCAAGCTTCTAGTACTTCCATCTCCTTGCACCATCCACTGGCATTACAGTATCACAGTCTCAGCAGATACTTAGACTTACACTTGGTATACAGCAATCACCACCATCAAGCCTTACTACTCTACAGTAAGCAGTTCTCTTCTTTTCCTAATAACTCAGCTCTATGCAGCAATACTGTAGCTTGCATACACTTGTTCTTGCTTCAAATATATGACAATAGCTCAACTGTATATCTAAACACTATCAAACTGCAGAAGACACAAAAAGTGAACTATCACACCACCACTTCAAACAGACTAATACTAAATCTATTATCTGCCGCTATATGTAGCTCCTACTGAGAGCTATGACTAGACAGAATGATGACTCAACCACTATAGGTATGTATAGAGGTTTATATAAGCAAGAGAAGGACCACGCGAGCGACTCTGCTAGCCAGCAGGAATGAACGACTGTACAGGTGACGATCAATTGTCTGTATGTCTACAAGATTCCATTGTTTTTATTGGGACACACAATATATCTAGTTAATCACTAACATAACGTGTAGTGTTTGTGATATCAGCAGTCAACGACCACTCTCCCTATCTCGCTGTAAAGACAACAACTGCTTTCTGTCTCTTCCCATTGTAATAATGTAATACATGACCGACTGCCCCTGGTAGCTCAGTTGGTAGAGCACTTGGCCCGGAATGCCGGGTGTCATGGGTTCAAGTCCTGTCCAGGGCAGTTCTTTTTCTAGAAAAGGATCGTCCTGAATGTAGTTGATTTGTTTGTTGTGTATTTACTTTGTGTTATTTTTTTTCTACACAATTTTTCATCATGATCATTCTATCTCGTATTGTATTAGGCATATAACAGATTTTCTGACTTTTCTGTGTATCGTACAAACTCAGATCGCGGTCTCAATTGAAAATAGCCAAAATGCATGATGGTCGTGTGGGTACTACTAAGTCTGGGATTGGTGGGTAACAAGGTAATGCGATTACCACAAAGTCAGCATTGATAACAAAGAAATGAATTATACTGTACGAATGGGCATATACCATTTGGTGTGTCGCTGTCAGCTTCTTGTTCCTCCTTCACTCTGGACAGCTGTGTCTTCATTGTTGTCCCTCCTCCGCCACTACCGCCAACCTTCTTTCTCTGCGAGGAGAGAGGACGAGGACCTTCCTCCACTGGTGACATCACCTATAAGACAGCAGTACAATAATCAGTTACGTACATATGTATGTATGTATAAACTTTAGGGAGAAGATTATGCTACACTTGACTAGGGGAAAGTACGCTTTCCACGAGACACACTATTGCATGGTATGTCGTCACACACACACACACACACATACGTGGAATATTCAATTAAAAGCTAAGCTGCCAAAGCTAATGTCCTAGGAGCTATGTACTTTAGGCTTTAAGCATTAGTATTCATGCTTCTCTTAGGGACAGATAAAAATATAAACACTCATGATGTACACATGGGTGGCCAGTACAGAGCCATATGGTACGAGATATTTATATTATACAAAAGGCTGAAATCAATAGTTAGAAGGAAATACATGTAGGAACACAGTAACAATGTATGTAAAGACTATCTGACTAAACACTGCAATTGTTTGAATACAAATCATGCACCTTCCCGCCGGCTGGATCATGCAGGTCCCTGTGGGGGACGTCCGGGGAGTGGGAGGGGCTTGAACCGGCAGCTGGTGCCGAAGGAGCAGCGGCCATTCGACCGCCCTCTCTGAGTTCCACCACAGAGTAGTGAGGTCGGGTACCTCCTGGAGGAGTCTCTCTCTCCTGACCAATACACAACACATGCAATGATAACATAGGAAGTGATTGTGATTTGTACACAGGGATGGTAAGAAGTATGCCTACAATGGTTGGCAATGGTCTAGAATGGTCAGTAGTAGTCGATTTCAACCACCACTAGGGATTTTCAGCCACTACTAAACTGATTCTACCATATCTCTAACTTACAATGGTGATACTAAAAAACGAGAAATCTCAGTTTTCAATTCATAAACTAAGAATTATAACCAATACTATAAGCTAAGCTAAGATTTAGTCTCTGGATGGTTGTAATATGGCGTCATAATGAGTAGATACTATATACTTCCTTCTAAGATAGCAGGACAATGTCAGCCCTGTTCAAGAACACCTCTTATCAACTCAAGGTATATACCATCTCATGGACTCTGTAGTTGTAATATGATGTCATAGTAGGTGTAATATGATGTCATAGTAAGACCTAATGTCCTCTCAATCAAATCCAGGCACATTGTAATATAGTGTCTGCAGGCCATACTCCACCAGGGATGATTGTAATACACTGTCACAATGATATACTCACTGCATGCTTTTCAGATAGAAGACAATGTGCCATTCATTATCAACTTAAGGCATGCATAGCACCAGGCAAATGATAGTGCCAGGCATATATCGAAACCATAGTCTAGTGTCCTCAACACTACATCTAGTTACAAAGCAGTGCCAATCACCAGGACCATGACGACAAAAAATGTTCAGTGTTTACGCTATATAGGTAGAGGTTTTAGGGTGGGCTAATGGTATGTACAAGGCTCAAAATGGTACCTATACTAATATCTAATTTATGTGGTGTATATATTGTATGAGAATCATTACAGATGAGATTAAAATATGTGATCAGACCTTGGCTAGGAGAAGAGTGAAGCCCTCAGGATGGAGTTTTCTCTTCGTGAGGCTGTTCATCAGTCCCAGTTGTATACTACTTAACATGTCTCCTCTTGCCACCTTCACTTTGACCTCTCTGTCAGTGGAGGAGAAATGAGAGAGTGAGTTGAGTAAGTGTGCACATGTTAACTCTCACACTCTGTTCAATGATTAGCCCCTATGAGGCATGGAACATCAAAGTGATAACTGCGGTCATCGTTGCACTATGGTGTACCTGGGCTTAGTGGGCCCAGTAGGCACTGGTGACGGGACCCTCGAGCAGTTGGGAATAAGAACAGAGAAGTATATAAATCACGTCCACAGTGGTTGGAAATGATTGGTTCAACAGATTTTAATTACCACCATAATATAAAACTGATTTAGGCACTATACTATGCATATTCATCAGAAATTCCAATGTTCACCTTGCAAACTAGGAATATCAGCTAGTACTAAGGTCAAGACAGACGTAGAGTACAGAGAAAGAGATTCGGAAAAGGCAAGAAAGATTGGCATGAACAAGACTGAAGAGGGCTAGAGAACAAGGAGGAAGAGTAGTAAGTGAGAGAAGATAGAAAGCAAGGAAAAATAAGAGAATAAAAAGAATAGTGCTGACCTTTTGAATCTGACAGGCTCACTAACAATCTCCATGACAAGATCAGCAGCCACTGTCAGGTACTGTTGCTTAGTAGCTACAAACAAACAAAGAGTAGTACACACATAGACACCAGCAATAGAGTAGAGAGAGTTATAAAGAGAGCTAGAGAGGCTTGACAAGGCACTAACAGCTACTACTACTACTGAGCTATATACATACGCTCACATGTGATAATGCCATGAGTGTGGGCAACTTATATATACTCACGGACAGCAACAGGAAGTTAGAGCCAGGAAATGATGTATGTAAGAGGCCACATGGATGCACAGTGTACATACACACAAATGAAGCAATACAGACTAATCTAGGATCTAACAACACTATATTATAACAGTTAATAAAAACCAAGTTGAAACCTTCATCATATGTATAGGACGTTTAAAAACTCATTTATCAAAAGAAAGTCATACAATATTACTAAAATAGGAATTTATTACTTAGCTATGTATGTGGTGTCCGCATGAATTTAGACCAAAGACAAAATCTCTAAAGTGGTATGAAAAATTCAATTCCTAAAGATTATCTATATACATAGAGGTCCCTTTAACTCATATACAGTCTACATATAATATAGACTTACATTTAGGAGTTTCTTCATTGAGAGAGGAGAGGTAGGGAACACCAATGTCCCAGAATCCACACACCACATAGCTTCCATTCTCATCCTCCTTCCCATTCTATAGCCAAACATACATACACTGAGATAAGCACACAGAGAGAGAGTGGAATTTTAGTGAATTTGAAAATTACAGTGGAATCTCTCTATAATGGACAACTTGGCGTCAGGATGTACTATTTTGTCCATTATAACAGGGTGTCCACTCTGGAGGGGTTAAGATGTATTGATCTGTAGTAAGTTGGGACA
>JAODVQ020023663.1:0-20655 GCA_025400075.2 Phenganax stokvisi
CGCATGGAACATAATCAACCTATCGAGTTTCACATGTGACAGACTAACAGAGCAATTTTTTTTCTCTCATTGTATAAACTGCGTTTTCGATAGCTTACAAGTTAAACTATATGGGCGACGAGGAACAAAGGCAACGAGACCTTCATGTGGACCAACCAAGCACGTCTAGCAGCCAAGCTAGTGCATCTATTGAGTGGGGTGACGCATTTAAATCGCCGGTATTTATGGCCGGCCTTACAGAGGCAGTTACTCAAGCCTTTCGTGGATTCAATGCACCGGTGGATCGAATAAGTCAACTAGAGTCATTAGGCAATCCAAATCAAGCCTTCTCGGGTTCGAACACGTCAACCGAAGGTCAGGCAGGCGATACGCCAAGTCGCTCTCGCCAAGAGCAAGGTATGTGTAATGCTCCATTACTTGTCGCCAGTAGAAGTAACGCAGCAGGCTCGCAAGCTACTCCTGTGGTAGAGAATGCGCTGTCGTTCACTAACAATGTGAGTCAGACTTAGGAACAAGTTAGACCCGCAAACCAAGGGATTTCTAGCCCGGATAGTGCGTTTATTTTGGGACCTGGCAGGGCTCCAGTTCCTGCAAAATTGGTTAAAAGGATCCTTTCGCATGAGTTTATTAAAATGACTGAACTATCGCCAGAAAACTTGCAAGAACCCCAAGCAGAAACCCCGCTCTTCACGATTGAGGGGTCGACGGTGATCCCAAAGCCCAACTTGAGCAAAAAAAATGATGTACCGGATATTTTAACCTGGGTGGAGTGCTTTAACAGCTACATTGCTGTGCTTACAAGCGTGTTTCCATTACGTTCGCGCGACCTGCTGGCGTATATGGCCTTGATAATTAGGACAGTGAAGCGTTTAGGGGGAAAGGCCTGGCTCAAGTATGATCGTGCATTTCGTCGAGAAGCTGCCGTGAGTAATCTACGGGACTGGAGCGGGATGCTTCCGGATTTATATAACTACCACACTGCCGTGGTCAGTCGGTCTTTCTCCCTGAGTGCATCCAACAAGGGTAATCATACGGGTACATTTCGAGACGAACCCCAGGGAACCCCCTTGGGAAGGCTCATATGTTACTCATGGAATGACGAACGTTGCAGCAGCAATTTTAAGACCTGCTGATTTCGGCACGTGTGCTCCCAACCCGGCTGCGATGGCTATCACCGGCGTATCGAACACAATACCGCGTCCAGAAAACGGTATCGCAGCCCCGAACGCGAGCGTAGATCGCGGTGAACATAGACAAAACGAGCTGGGTCAACCTACGGGTAACTCTGCATGGGGCAAGGTATTGTTTACTAGTTGTCAGGAAGACTACTTAAACCTAGCGGTATTAGATAACTTTCCTATTAACGTGGGCATTTTTGATTTATAATTAACTGGACATCCAGATTGCATAAAAGTGGAGTATATTTTGAGCGGACTTTGCAATGGCTTCCGTATCAGCTTTCACACAGACAAAATAGCTTTAAGATCGGCTGAAACAAACTGTTTATCTGCGCAAGCCCATCCGGAAGTCATAGATGATTATTTGGCTGATGAAATTCAAGCTCACAGAGTGGCAGGCCCATTTGACGCACCGCCTTTTGATAGTCTGCACAAAAGCCACTTTGGAGTCATTCCAAAGAAAGGCAAACTGGACAAGTGGTGCTTAATCTTAGACTTGTCATTCCCAGCGGAACATAGTGTAAATGATGGTACTCTGAAAACCGATTCCCCAGTAGTGTACAGTACAGTGCAAGATGCAATTCGTTTGATTGTGAAAACTGGTAGAGGGGTGTTGATGGGGAAAGTGGACATTCAGAAAGCATATAGGATTGTCCCAATTCACCCCGGGGATAGATATCTATTGGGAATGAAATGGCAGGATAGGTATTTTTTCGACCTGGCCCTACCTTTTGGTTTACAGTTGGCCCCAGGGATTTTTAACTCGCTAGCGGATCTCTTTGAATGGACTGTCAAAAATAATTACAATGTCGAGGATTTACTGCACTATTTGGACGATTTTTTCACACTAGGACCAGCGGGCACTCTAGTTTGTTCGAAGTCTCTTGGCGCTATACCAACAGGACGTGGGAATTCCCCTCGCGCCAGACCAATGCGAAGGTCTGACCACCTGTCTAACGTTTTGGGGATCGAACTGAATTCCACCAATATGACATCTTATCTCCCGGACATCAAATTAACTGAGTTACAAACAATAATTCTTAGTTGGGCACATAAGAAGTTTTGCACACGTAAGGAACTGGAATCCTTAGTGGGTAGACTTAGTCATGCCTGCGCGGTTGTGGCTCCTGGTCGTACGTTCTTACAACACCTTATCAATTTGCTTCGCTGCTCAAAACCGCATCAAAAATTCATTCTGTTGACTAGACAAGGCACGACTTTTTGCCATGTTGGAACGGGATTTCCTGCTTCGATTTGCCCGAGTAGGCACCGGTGCCAGATTTCAAATTATCTACAGATGTGTCCGGCAAGCAAGGTTTTGGCGGTTTTTATAACAATGAATGGTTTGCGGCCACGTGGTTACCTAATCAATTAAAGTTTGGCATGGCCTATAAGGAACTGCATCCGATTGTGATTGCTTGTCATTTCTGGGGTCCGTGTTGGCGGCAGAGAAGAGTGCTATTCCATTGCGACAATGAAAGCGTAGTTCAAATTATAAGGTCTGGTGCATCTCGAAATGACGTCATCATGCACTTGGTCCGCGAGCTGTTTTTAGTGGCAGCAAAATATGATTTCCGCTTATCTGCAGCGCATGTCGCCGGCAAGAAAACCTCAATTGCTGATGCTTTATCACACTTCAATTTTCAGGAATTCTACCGTCTTGCTCCCGAGGCTCATTAACATCCCAGAATCAACCTGGGGGATCTGCAAATCAGGCTGACCTCAAATCTTTGAATGAGCAGGCGATTTCACTACTGTTCAATGGCCTTGCAAAGTCTACTCACTGCACATATACAGCGGCCCAACGTCGGTTCTTGGACTTTTGTTATTGGAGTGGACAAGTGAATTGGGATGGCTCCCCGTTACCTGCTACAGAGTGGACACTAATACTCTTCATCACGGAGCTGTCGCAGTCAATGAAAGCAAGTTCAATCAAGGTTTACCTGTCAGGAGTGCGAGCGCTCCACGTAGAGAACGGCTTTGACAACCCATTGATGAAATGCCTGTGCCTAGAACAAGTTCTCCAGGGAATAAAACGGTTGCAGGGTTCGACATCTCGTTCACGTCTTCCAATTACTGCATCGGTTCTTCGGCAGTTAAACACACTCATCGATCAGGACAAGTATCCAGATGTCATGTTCTGGGCAGCATGTTGCACAGGTTTCTTTGGCTTTCTTCGCTCAGGCGAATTCACCACTAACAATGAGTACGATCCAAAGACGCATCTCTCGTTGTCCGACGTGTCAGTAGACCAACCAGTTAACCCAAAGGTATTGTTTCTCCAGATCAAAGCATCAAAACCCGACCAGTTTCGCGTTGGACAGACCCTTCGAATTGGCACATCAACCACTTCGATTTGTGCCATTCACGCAGTGATGCACTTCCTGCATTTACGGGGGGGGTGAACTGGGCCCGTTGTTCGCGCATGAGAACGGCAAGCCTCTCGCTAGGGATCAGTTGGTCACCTGGGTTCGCGATGCGATGCTACGTTTAGGCCTTGAGGGTAATTACTCGGGACACAGTTTTTGGATAGGGGCCGCCACTACAGCTGTGGCGGCTGGTGTCCCGGAATATTTGATTAAAACAATGGGACGCTGCTTTAGCGACGCATACCAAACATATATACGAACACCAGTTAAGCTAATTGATGGTGTGGCAGCTCGGCTTATTTCCGAGGGTCAGGACAACCTAGCATAAGTAAGGCAACACGTAAGGGGTTAATGCACACTAATTAATTAGATTGGGTTAATTATTACAGAAAGAATAAACTGTTGTGTTACTGGTTATAATTTACAACAGCGTGTAGCTGGTTTGGGCACGTTTGTTGCAGGATTACTGCTTATCTGTATGTTTTCCTGTAGTTGTTCATGGTAGTTGTGCTCACACTTCTGTCTGGTAACACTGGGACAGCAATACGTGGATCACGCAGTACTTCCGTTTACCAATCACAATAATTGTGCTCCTGTGGTGCGCGCATTACTGTTAAGCGTGGTAACATAGATCGTGATGTCTTAATCATGCGGTTTTGTGCTCATAAGCTGTCAGGTAACGTGTCATGGTAACACCTGTGATCACGTGGTATGTGCTGTTACCTGACGGCTTGGTAACGCGTGGCGTGTAAATATTTGATCTCGTAATGCGTGCGTTGACCATACAATTAGGTGACCTGTGGAGGGTAATGTTTGATCACGTGGTGCGTGCACTTGCCATCAGTTCGGTGGCGTGTGGAGAGTAAGTTGATAACGTGGTGCGCACGTTTTTACCATACAGTCTGGTATCGTGTGGGCGGTAATAACTGATCATGTGGTACGTGCAGCTGGCTCACAAGCTGGCATTGATCAGGTGACACTCGCGTTTACCACGGTCTGGTCATGCGTGGAGTGTAATAATCGATCACGTGGTGCATGCGTGTACCATACAGTCGAGTAACGCACAAGGTAGTACTCGAATCACATGGTGTGTGTGTTCTACCGTACAGTATGGTAGCGTGTGAATGGTAATACGGGCCACGCGGCAGCGGCGTAACCTGACAATGCGATAAGTTATGTCGAAAAACAATGCTAACGTGGTAGTCTTTTAGTGCGGCAGGTCGGCTTTTGTCGTGTTCCTTGGAGGGCTGATGTTGCTCATCCCCTTTCGGTGGTCAGTTCAAGATCCCATTGATATGGATCTTAACCTGAGTCCAAGGAACAGGGCTCGTCCCACGCCCCCCTTGGTCATTGGAGCTAACACCTAACTATCCAAAATGGTAAGTATGGTGACGAATGTGTTAAATGAGATTATGCAATAACCAAGGTTAACAGCTGGATAACCATACTTTGATATGTCAGCACACCATGTGACCGAGGGGAGAAGTGATGTGTTGTGAGGCGCATGGAACATAATCAACCTATCGAGTTTCACATGTGACAGACTAACAGAGCAATTTTTTGTGTGTGTGTGTGTGCGTGTGTGTGTCCCGTGTGGTCGTTGTTCCTTAATTCCACCAAAGTATTGATGTGAAGGTGTTAGTTCTATGAGAGGGGTGGTGGTCAGCTCAAGATCCCATTGATATGGATCTTAACCTGGTCCAAGGAACAGGGCTCGTCCCACGTCATCGGAGCTAACACCTAACCATCCAAAATGGTAAGTATGGTGACGAAGGTGTTAAACTCTTGCTTACCAAGGACGTATATATACGTCGTTATTGGGCTTGTTCATCCACCCAGGACGTATACATACGTCCTTACATAAGTGATTACCATTAGGTCTGGTTTGTGTGATAGATTTATGATAATTACTCTGGTGTATTGGGAAGTGTTTAATTTGCATAATAATTCATAATGTCGCCTGCTGACCGCATAGATTCGGCTCAATGTTGCAAATTTCTGTTGAGTTCCCTTTGAATTTCAAAATGGTGTCTGAGTCACATGTTTACACATTGGACGAAGCTTGTGATGAAATCTTTGCTGATTTGGATTCAGATATTGGGGAAAACAGTGACAGTGATGATAATTATGAACCAAGCAGTTCAGAAGAGACCTCAATAGCAGAAAATGATGAAAAAACTAGCAAAACTGTAGGACATGAAAATGAGTGTTCAAGTGGAGCACACGTATTACATGTTGATGAAGCTTCTCAGAGCAACCAAGTATCAAATGAAGGCAATAGTGGGGGCAGAAGACGTGGCAGTGGTAGAGCACAAACCAGTGGTAGTGGACGTAGTGGAAGACAGGCTAGAGGACGAGGTAGGGGAACTGTCCAAAGTATGACAAAAGAACAGCGAGAAAGGGAAAGACAACATTTGCTTGAGGCAAAGTGGAAGGCCGTAGATCAAGACCCAGATATTCCAGACTTCACTGGAACACCTGGCATCCAAGTTGAAATTCCTAATGAGGCGAGTGAAGTTGATTTTATGAATTTGTTTTTTACTGATGAATTTTTTGATTTATTAGTCACTCAAACAAATATATATGCTTCACAATTCATCAGAAGTCACCCCAGCCTTCCCACACACTCTCTAGCAAACTCATGGGTTGATACCACAAAAAAAGATATTGCTTTATCACTTCTAATGGGAATTGTGCGAAGGCCTGCCATTAGTGATTACTGGAGCACAAATCCTTTACTGAAGGGCTCAGTTTTCAATAGTGTAATGCCACAAAATCGTTACCAAGCGATCCTGAGGTTCTTACATTTTGCTGACAACTCGCACTACGATCCAAACCACCCAGGCCGAGATAGGCTGTATAAACTTAGGCCACTGGTCGATTTTTTTGTCTCAAAATTCAAGACAGTCTATATTCCAGAGAAAAATATTTCAGTTGATGAGGAATTACTGTTATGGAAAGGAAGGCTTGTATTCAGGCGAGCTAGATTTGTGTGAATCCTCAAGATATTTGTGGAATTCCTATGTCTACTTGCGAAAAGAAGACAATGAGCATTGTGCTGGCCAGAATCTGGTTAAAAGATTGGGCAAGAGTAGTGCCGTTGTGCCTCGAGTGATGGAAATGCTTCTTGGTAAGGGTTATCATGTCTATATTGACAACTGGTATACCTGTGGGGAATTGGTGAACTACATTCATGAAAATAAAACAGCTGTGTGTGGAACAGCACTAAAAAGTCATATCAAGTTACCAGCATCATTCACCCAAAGTAACCTGAAGAAGGGAGAGCATTCCTTTAGAAGAAATGGTGATTTTCTAGCTGTTCGGTACAATGACAAGAAAGAGATTTACTTTTTGTCAACAATTCACAAGTGCAATGTTGTTGAGACAACAAAAAAGGACAGACATAACAATGTCATTAAAAAGTTGAAGTTAGTGGATGACTACAACAAAAACATGGGCGGTGTAGACCAAAATGATGGAATGGTTGGCACTTATTCATCTGTCAGAAAGTCCATGAAGTGGTCCAATAAAGTAGCATTCCACTTTATTGAAGAAGCTATCCTAAATGCTCACATCCTGTACAAGAAAAAAGGTGGTAAAAAGCCACTCATACGGTTCAAGATGTACGGTATCAAAACTCTCCTTTCTTCTGCTGATGCTGAGCTTGCCGCACCCAATGCTTGTGATTGTTATTCAGGCCGTCACTTTCTTGAACTAATCCCGCCAACAGAGTGCAAGCAAAATCCTCAGAAAAGATGTGTTGTGTGCACACAAAACAAGAAAAGAAATGAGTCTAGATATCAATGTGGAGATTGTGAAAACAAGCCAGGTCTCTGCCCAGCACCATGCTTCAAGACTTACCGCACACTGATACCATAAGCTGTAAGAGATACATTTTGCTACTAGCAATCAGATGTAGTATCTTGAGTAGTGGGATTGTGCTTGCTTGAGTAGTGAGACTGTGATAAATTGCCAATAATTTATCTTGAACAATACCAATTGTTTTTGTTTTTTATAACCAAGTTTTTCATAGTTTTATCATATTTTCAGCTGTTTTTTGAAGCAATTAGTATTTTCAAACATTCTGTATGACTACCAACAACACTGTTTTCCATAAAAAATGCAGTACTTTTTACTTTAGACTCTTAAAATAATTCTCTTCTATAATTTATTTATCTACTGAACATTTTTATTATAAAATTTAAAGTTTTTCTGGGAAAACTGAAATATAAATGAGAATCCAAGATGGCGGCTGGTTTTTGGTAGGTATGTACCTGTGGTAAGCAAGAGGTTAAAAAAGTTTACCAAGGCTTCATAAGTTTCTCCAACTCAAAAAATTATCCACATTAACCAAGACTCTCTTACCCACACAGAGTCTTTTACTTGGTTCTTGTATTCTTGTCGTTTTACTTTATCCACGTCTTTTTTAGGGTTTGTTTTTTCTTCTCGTTGAGGATTATAAAAAAAGTGTTTAAAATATTGTATAACTTGTAAGTAACGTAGCTCAATAAGCCAGTAAGACTAGTAAGGAGTGCTACTCCCAAATTAGTGAGATGAAATTCATTTTCAGAATTTTGAGGAAATCTCATTTATTTTTAATTTTACCGTCATAGTTTTTTTTAAAAATAATATTAAAAGTATTCTCCCAAAAATAACAAGGATGTGCTCAGACACGAAGTTTACTCCAGATTCCATCACGCCCAAAGTCTTTCTTCTGGGTTCTAATAACCTGCTCGTACTTCTCGCCATGTCCTTTGTTTGAGCCAAGAGTTTTCTCGCATGTTGTAGAGTTTTTTGAATATCTTTCACGACGCCTTTTGTTCTTCTCATAATAGTAATGATCATCCCCACTAAGCCAATGGCTAAGCTTCCTAGTCCTACACCAATTTTAAACTTATTATTGAGTATCCATCGTTTAAGTCTTTGTAATTGTGTAAGTTCATCTCGTTCGATACATTTTTCCAAAGCATCTCTCACTTGAATAAGTTTTAGTTTAGCATTGTTTTGAAATCTTAACTTTTCCTTAGACAGTTCTATAACCTTTTGGATAGTTTTTATAAATTCTCTACGTTTTGGATCAACTTCATTTAAAAGTTTTCTTCGCCAATAATTTTTATTCTCGCGCTGGTCTAATTTTTCTTTGTTGGTGTCTCCTTCGGGTTCTAAGATTGGATTAATTTCAAAGGTTTCTTCTGAAGAGAAAACACGTTCATAATCAGGGTCTAGAAAAAGTTCTTTGATAATTGCTTGATTTTCTCTTCCAGTGTCTCGGCTAAAGCTTTCCCTAATTTCATCTACTAAGCTTTATTTATCATCTCTTCTAGATTATTTTCTCTCGTTAAGGGTTCTAGTTTTATAATTTCTTTAATTTCTCCTTTGGCTGTGTTTTTATACTCTCTATTAGCGTTTTCAGCCAACGTATTCAATTCTTCTATGAAACCCGCTAGGTCTGGATCTCGATCATAATCGAAATCTCCCTGTTTTGTTTTTTCGATGATTGGTTGATTTCTAAAACTAGCACTGACTAAGCTTCCATTCTCATCGGTTAAGAGACGAAATTTATCTAAAAGCTTTTGGGAATATTCCCCATCATTCTCATCGACATCTAATCCAAGAGCATTTTTTAAAAAGACTTTATAGAGCATTTCTTTTTCTTCTTTATCGGGTCCAAGAAGTTCTCGAGGATCTAGTCGAAGATTTATGGGGCTTTGTGCTCGTGTATCTTCCCAAGTATAACCTTCTTCTGGATCAAAGCTAGGATTGTCTAGCACGGGTCCATGTATGTCTTGTGCGTCCTCAAAAGTATCGTTTTCCTCAAAATCTAGATCATGATCTCGCTCTGCTCGAGTATAGTCCCAAATACTTTCCTCATTATTAATCTCGGTGGGATCATCGTAATCATAACTAGGTTTTTAATCAAACATTTCCAAACCTGTGGGATCGTTATAGCTCGTTTCACTCATTTCCATTTATATAAATAGAGAAAACCTTAGATTTCTACTTGACGTAACTCATGTTCGTAAAATTTTCAAAAAAATAATCTCGTCCTCCGTACTATTTAGTTCGTACATGATGGGCATCCCATAAGAAATAGAATGTATTTCGTATATCTCATCCCTAAAGGTTTGCCTTTCTTTCCTAAAAGCTCTTTTAGGTTGCTCTCCATAATACAAGACTCTTACTTTATCGCCTACGCGAAATCTTGGCTTAGGGAAATTTGCATCTATTTTACCATATAAATTTAACTAAACCTGTTTTGCGTTGTCCTCATTCACTTCTATAGGTTTCGTCTTGATGCTTCTGTGGTAAGAATTATTACAATTTTCCACGACGTCTCCTAAAACATCTACCCAAACCTCAGAATTAATTTTGAAAACATGTTTTGTCATGATGGATCTTAGACTACGATTAAATCTTTCCACCACAGCAGCTTTCTTTCCACGTCTTTCATACTCTTTTTTTCTTTTTTTGGACACACCTCGTTTGTCTTCATCGGGGTTCCAAAAAGAATTCGTTGGCTTTGCTGGATATTTATCTTTTCTTTGACCTTCTTTAGAAAACCATCTTATATCGAGGTTGTTTAAAAACTGATTCATCTTGACACTATGAAAGGCTGCAGCATCATCAAATTGTATCACTTCTGGGTATCTTTTAAAATGATCTTTGTATTCTTCTAGTATTATTTTTAACCCAGAAATAGAGGATTTGGTATATCTAGAAAGTATTTCTATTCCAGATAACATCCATTTAAAACCTCTATTTTGTTTTGTAAGATGTTTATGTTTTGTGGTATTTTTACTACTGATATCGATAAGGTCGATTTGTAATTGTTGTCCCAAGTAATACGTCAACGTTTTTCTAAAACCACAACGTGGCTTTTTATCACCTTTTTAAAACTTGATGTAAACTTCTTGAGATTTTAGCCAGTTTTTGATGTAGTTTTTAGACATATTTGAAACAGATTCTGGATCTTTTAAATGTTGTTCTCTTACTTTTCTATAAAGCGTATGTGCTCCACGATAACCTCGCATGGGATCGTAGTAAAGCCCTCTTAAAAGCATTTCTTTTACTTCATTCATTTATTTAAATAAATGAGCATGAGTCCAAAAAGATTTGTGGTATTCTTAGAAAAACCAAAACAAACTATTTTTTAAAAAGACCAATACAGACTAGATCTGATTCTTTTTTGTTTGTGACGAATGTTACGATCGTTTGGAAATACTTTAATATAAAACAAAAACAAAGTATCGATCTAGGTGGAAATACTTTAGATCTAGACCCAGGCTTTTACAATTTTTCTCAAATAAAATCAAAACTCAATAAGACATAAAACTAGAAAAAATATCTACTTCTAACAAATGTAAGATTACAAACGAAGGCTTCAACACCATTAATTTAAAAAAGATTGGAATGTTATTAGGATTTGAAGAAAATACCGAAATTGCTTCCAACACAGAAAAAACGTCCCCCAACATGGTGAATATTATCGATAACTTAAGATTTCTCAACATGTCTTGTCATCTTGTAGATGAGGAGAAAAATAAATATCATGGTGAACCTAGCGACTGCATTTCTTCTCTTCCCATAAGTAGTGAAATAGATCTTAACGGAGATGTAAGCAAGTATTTTGACGTAGGCTCCAAAACCTTTTAAAAAAATGGTTCGTGGAATGTTATTTGTTTTAAAATAAACACCAATGTGAGTAATGAGTCTGAGAATATAGCCAGCATGTTATTAGAATTTTATATAAACGAGTGAATCTTCGAGTCGAAAATCGTTCATTTTCTCCGTTTAAATAAAAGAACACAAATGGATCAATACTACCATTGGAAATACGATAAGAAATATGGTAAAGATCATGTTGAGAAATTGATAAGCAGCTTTTCAAGAGAGACTTCAAAACAAAATTGTTTAAGAAGTTATCCAAAAGCAAATCTCCATTTTTTTGATTTTGATTATCAAATTAACGAGCAAGAAAAAGAATTAAAACTTGATCCCATAACTTATTATAACACACATCATGGTTTTCGCTATGCTTTAGAAACTTACGCTTTTAAACATAATCCAGGCTGGCAAAATGCCTTGGGGATTTCTACAACAGAAATTCAAAACAAGATACATAAAGAGTGGACACCTAAGATTTGGAATCACCATGGAACAGTGCAAGAATTAAGATTAGAAAAAAACGACCAAAGGAAGTTTGACGTGGAAAATTTTAAAATTTATGTGAATGAGAACGACTATTTTATAAGTAATCTCGAGAAACTAGATACAAAATATGACTATGATAAACTTTTAAAAGAGTTGGAAACATTAGAAAAGAATTTGATAAACCTGTTTTCAAACAACCTTACCTCACGAGTCTAGTAGCAGCTTATGTTATTTCTTATTTAGGAGGAATGAGTATAAAACACTTCTCAAATCCTAGTCAGCCGGCTATCATATATTCTATAACAAGATATTATTTTTACTATCATATGAAGTGGTTTTTAACTCACCCCCAAAAACTTAAGGCTTATGTCAATGAAAAAATGTTAAAACTTATTAAAAAGAATATGGCCATAAGAAAAATAATAAAACATCAAGCACCCAATAAACATGCAGAACTACCTGATTACATCGCTAGAGGAATTTACGGTGATATTAAATTAGCGCCCAGATTTGATCCTCATAAAAGATACAACATAAAAGAACTAGAATACGATTGGACTTTTAAAACCGTAAACAGAAGCGATAGCGATTGGAAATCGTTTATAAAAAAAGATTCCAATGGATTAACAAAGCTCGGTCAAATATTATTACAACAAGCGATAGAATCTTACGTTTATAGTGTTTTTAGGAGCTCAAGCTATAACGAGATCGTCTATCGTGGACAAGGTGCAAAGTCTAGTCAAACGCAAGATGTTTTTAAAAAATTAGTCAATGATACTATAGTCCAAGATGATTCTACTATAACAATTTCTAATATGAGAACTGCTATAAAAAATACAAACGTTGTGCTCGACATGGTGATCGACATGGTGGTCCTGGCATTATCTTAATTCCCTCCAACATGATTATCGTGAAAGATCCCATCCCAGGTTTTAATAAAATTCTTACAATAGCAAAAAGCAACATGAAATTTGGTTTCAATAAAAATCTTAATTGCACAGCAACAAAAAAAGTTTAAAAAGTTAAAGAAGTTTTACCTGATCGCGTAGTGCCGATAAAGTTGGATACAAAACATGTTAAGGAAACAGCACTTATTAAATATAATACCAGTCAAGATGCCTGACCTAACTTTTTAGTTGAACTATTTAGATTAGTATTTGGGTTTTTCATCCTTTGAAAAAATCAAAGATTTTCTTGGTCGCTTAGCTCCTTTAATAAATGGGAAATTGTATAAAAACAGAAAGAGAAACGCATTGGATCGAACATCCAGGAGAAATGATAAAGGAAATCATCCACAAAAAAACTTGCAATTGTTTTACTAGATTTGGAAGAAATGGAACGAGGTTTAAGTTGGAAGGGAATTTCAACTTTGAAGCAAAAACGAGATCCGATGTTAAAAAAGTCTCGAGTATAACCGACTTAAATAAATGAGTTTCTTTTTTGGAAATTTCTCAAAAAATCGTAGTTGAAATGAAGAACAAATAAAAAACTTTAATACTCTTGGAAGAATAACCACCAACCTTACGAGTTAATTCAATAACTTAAGAGCAAAACAAGATCAAATCATTTCAGACTTAAGTTCTATTGAGAACGCATGTGCTACGCTTGTTAAAGACGTAGAGAAAAATAAAAAAGACACAAAACGATTGACCGATGATCTCACCAGAGAAAAAACATCAATCACAACCAATAGACAAATCGGAGTTCAAAATAAATTAAATATCACCAATCTAGAAAATAAACTAAACACTTTTCCAAAAAGGTCTTTGTATTTTCACTATAAAGCTTTATCATCAAGCGTAAAAATAAGTCCTTCTAATCCAACTAGAGGATTTCCACCAGAAAATCTAATCGTATCTCTTCTAAATTTTGACAATGTTATAATTCATCTAATACATTACATTTTTGACAATGATCAACCCATCTTAAGTCTCAAGTTGAAATATATTCTTTGTATAATACAGAAAGATGGTAGCGAGGTGGAGAGTGATGTTTTAGAAACGACATTACAAAATCCCCTAAGTAAAGAAAATTAACAATTATTTGTGATAAATCATATTTTCAGACTCGTTGATCATCTCCAAGGAATAACCACCAATACAATTCTTGGATTTTATATTAAGATACTACGTCCTGGTTTAAATAGTTTAAACAACGAATCTAACTTGTTTTTAATTTGCATATAATAAAAATGAACATGAAAACGAATGTAAGTGAGTTGAACCCGGTTGTTGAAGAAGTTCCAAAACCAATTCCAGAAAAAGTTTTAGAAAAAGTTCCAAAAAAAGTTCCAGAAAAAGTTTGTAGAACTACAAATAAAATGGCAACTAAAAACAAACAGCCATTAAAAAGATATTATCCAAGATTTCTGAAAAAACTAAGGCTGCTAAAAAAAATTTCTTCAAGATCAAGAAAGCCTTCCCAACAAGTCGGAATTTAGCTTTTTTGGTTTTCTTCCACAAAAAAAGATTTTTCTCTTGATTGGTATTCTTGTCGTGATTTTCTTCTTGTATAAAAAACTGGATAAGAATAATCCAAACAAAATAGTTCCAGAAAAACAACTTGTTGATGAAACAAAAGAAAAAGTACATCAAAAACCACGTTTAGATCATTTCGATTAATTTTTTTTTACTATTATAAATAAATGAATGACGAATTAATAAGAAATCGTATCGTAAACCATTTAGCAGAATCTATCCTAAGTTCTGGCATAGCTGCTGGACTAAGTATAGGCATTGAAAAACTCACGGGGGAAACCCTACTCCATAGTTTTAAAGATCTTTTCAAACTGATTTTAATTACGTTTTTAACCACGGTCCTTACGGAGAATATAAAAACAACAATTTACTATGATAAACTAAATCCAGAAAGATAATCGTAATTCGTCTTTGTTCGTCTTAAATAAATGGCTACTATGATCACAGGTGGAATTTTTAATGCTTTTGCTTTTGCAGGAGCAAGCTTTTTCTTTAGTAAACTCAATCATCAAGGCTAGGGTGAAGAAATGGAAAGACACAACTTAACCATGGAACAACTTGCTAAAGATAAAGAAGCATGGTTCGAAAGAGAAACCGAAAGAAAAAACAAGTTTTTACGTTATTGAATGGAACTAGCCGAAGCTAATAAAGACTTAGAAAATACAAATAAAGCCTTGGTTCTTTTTAAAAAGGTTCAAGATCTGAAACAGCACGAATCAGATTTAGAACCTCGTATAGAACATCGCAGAGCACCGACTTTGTAGGGTTACTATACACCTGGAGAAGAAATGCGAGGCTATATCAAGCTCGTTAAAAATGGAATGGTAATCCTAGTGAGTATGAGTGTTGGAAAATTATTAAGTGTGTTGTCGTAAGCAAGTAAAATGTGTAATCTTACAAGGTTACACATTTTAAGAAAAACAATGGTCTTACTTGACATATCTCCCCCTCTTCATTTAATATTTTAAAATTGATTTTTTTCTTGTTTCAACAATCACTTAAAGGGGCCCTCCACGCCAAATACAAGTTGCGCTTATATGACAACCCTTTGTGAGTCCATCTTGGAACAGTCATTCGTTTGCCTCAACTCTTTTTTGTTAGCGAGATATTCAACTTTGTTTTAGTGTATTTTATGCCATTTTGCCTTTTTGAACAAGGGTTCTGGCAATTTTGCTTACATTTTTGAGCACAATGACATCATTGAGTGATAGAAAACAAACACGAACTATAAATCAGTATTGTGGTCTAAAAAATATTAGCAAATTTTAAACATTGACTTGGTCTTTGAACCGTTGTAACAAGGCTCTGATGAAGTTCCATCAATTCTTCATGGGTAGATGAGGATTTTATGTTGTTTCAACGGCCTGAGATTAAGATTGACGCCAATGAAGAAAACTACTTGAGGTGCCATATTTTTCAAGGCTGTCTATGTTTTAATAAAACAGCAAGGAAATTCAATTAATAAATTAATAAAACAGCAATAAAACAGCATTAGCAAATTCTTGCTAATAGCCAAGTGAATCATTTGGAAGAGTGTTTGTATACTTTTAAAAAGTGTACCGACTGAATACTATTTACCCAGCAAGAAACACTCTCCTAGATGTATTGTTGCTGTGATTTACACATGGTTGCTGTCTGTTGTTGAGCATCAGTGATGATGGTGGAGCATCAGTGAATTTATTGGTGTGAAATGAATTTTGATTAGAAAAGTTGCAACTCTGGCTATTCCGGGCTTCATTTGCCATACCAACTGTTCGCATTGAATGGCAGCCTCATTATTAAAAGACAATAAAGTCTATTGCTGTAGCCAATGATGTAAATATGAATTTATTTTGATACTATGCATTTAAAATCCATTTTCAAGGCAGCATTAAATGTATTAAACTGAGTAATGATATGCTATTTCTTGAAATAGCTATAGTTTGGACAATACCACTTGATAGTCTGAAATTATTTGTGAAAGGTACATGCGCGTTTGATACTCTTGTTTGGCTTTGAGCTCTTGCACGACTAGTTAATCCCAGCATTATAGGCATACTTCGACAAAAAATCGAAACTACAAAGTCCGTTTTGAACTGTCGTGTGCGTTTGTTGCTTGAATAGCTTTTCCGCAAAGCAAATGAGCGTGAAATTCGCACAGCAAGGCAAATGAGTTGTTGATGTTTAGCGTGAATTCATGGGGCAAATCCTTGCCATTTCGCATGGCGCAATCGATTCCCTACAAGATCTCGATCCTAGATGATTCCCGTAGCTTTCTGTGAATTTAAGTTCATTCTGGAACCATGCTATGAGGCGTTGTTGGAGAATATATACTTTGATTTATGTATAGCATTGTAACACGAATAACAACCATGACAACAATACTCCACTTTCTATCACTCAATGACGTCACAGTGCTCTAAATAGTAGTGCTTTCAACGCGTTTCAACAAATATGGCGCCCAAAATGGCATAAAAATCTACTAAAACAAAGTTGAATATCTCGCTAACAAAAAAAGTTAAGGCAAATGAATGACTGTTCCGAGATGAACTCACGAAGGGCTTTCACATAAGCGCAACTTGTTTTTGGCGTGGAGTGCCCCTTTAATGCATCCATTACTTCTCTTAGGATTACAATTGGACACACTAAGATTAAACCCAAGAACAACATTGGAATACGAATAAAAAGTAGCTTCATAATCAATCCCATGGTGAAGATCTAGACTATAAGTAAAGCTGGACTTGCTAAAATCGAGATCATAAGTAAAATTGGACTCACCAAAATTAAGCATATTAGCAAAGTTGTATTCATTTTTAAATCACAGTTGTTTTAAAACTAAATTGTTATTTAAATTAATATTTTTCTTCGAAACAAAGATAGAATATTTTTCCAAATAAAAGATAACATCGAGACATTATTTTTCCATCTTGAAATCCTTGTTTTAAGAGTTTCCAACTTAAGGACCAATCATCATCGTAAAATCCAAATTTGAAAAAAAAGTTATCGATATTTCCATTAAGAAATAGTCTTAAAACGAAATTTATTAACATAAAGGCTATCATGCTTCACGATCGATGTCATTATGGTTGTTATTTTCTGATGAGGTTCTTTCCTACTTTTAATTCTTTTTTTTGGCATTTACTCATAATCTCTACAAAATTTTTCGATCCTCCTGAGAATGTTTTGTCTTTGCTTATCCGTAAGATTTTCCTTCACCATCTTTGACAAGTCTACTTCTTTTTTTACATACCCCTCTACTTTGTAGGTGAAGCCATCTTTCTCCGTACTCTGCCCAGTCCAATATGGAATGTAAGCTTCTAGTTTTTGGAATCCTTTGGATTTCATATATTCTTCGTATTCCTCCTCCAAACTACACTCCATCTCATCCACTAAAATATTATTCTGTAGAATTTTTCGGTTATCTTTTTAGGAGCCGCTACGCGGCCTTCAGGTTTATTCTGATTCATCGTTGCTTTACGTTGTGTAAATTTTTCAAACTTGAAAATTGATTTTTTTTAATAATTAAATTGGATCGGAAGAGTAAAATTTTTATAGGTTGTCAGAAAAGAACGAGCTCTACGTTGCTCTCGCCAAACTTTTTCCTCAACTTATCGAGAAGAGATTCAAAAATAAATAAAGTCTCACCAGGCTTCAGCCACTCGAGACAAACAGCACTATAAATTTGGTGAATTTCTTCACTAATATCCTTTGTCATTTATTACCTTGCATTCTTAAAAACAAAAAATCATTTTTAAAAAAATGATTTTTTTTAAAGAGTTTTTATTCACCAAAAAATCATATTTAATAAATGGGAATTCAGAAAGGACAAAAAACCAATTTTAGAAAAGATACTACTATTCAAGTGGCTAATCAGATTTTAAAAACGAGTTTTAAATCCAAGGAACAAATTTATCAACATCTTAGAGAACTTAATAAAGAATTTAAAACAAAACTCAACCTTTTAAATTTTAAGCTGAAAAAAATTAGAGCTCACCAAAATCTGGTCAAACAAAAACACGGTTACACCCGTAAAAGTATTCAATTACGAAGACAAGCCCTTGCTCAAGAAATAAGATCCCTAAAAACCAAATGAAAACGCAAAGTGTATGGTATGAAACAATTTGTTAAATTTAATGATGTTCATCGATATTTTTCTCCATCCACCCCCAGAAAAAAACAAGAACCTTAACAACTAGTAAACTACGAGGAAAAAACCATCGTGTTGAAGAGAAAAAAAAGAGCTTGGGTGATTTATTCTAGAAATAATCTTATCTTAGATTGAGAAAACGTGTTGGTGTATTTAGAACAAACGCGTAGCACTGTTTTATATTTGTTTAAGCAATTACTCGACAGAAAGGTTCAAATTAGACTTACTTGTATTATGGAGAAATCCCATCCTAAAAACCCCGATCAAAGCAAGATTAAGGTAGCTGCATTCTTATCAAAAAATTATGTTCTTAACGTGATTTAGACGTTATTTATCAAGACGTGGTCAATATTATTCGAAAACGTTGTGCCAAATAGCAAAAAGAAAGTAGTGGCTGGAGACTCTACGATATTGAGAAATTAGAAATTTACGATCTAGTTTGGAATCCCTTCAAATCTCATGGCTATGTTCCTACTCCAAGATGGATCACCTTAAAGAAAGCTGTCGTCAATCCTAGAAACGATGATAGTGAGTGTTTTAAATATGCCGTAATGATAGCTCTACATGGAAATGGAAATAAAACTGATCCTGGAAGAATTACCAAATATCTCGTAGAAAAAACAAAAGAACTCAACAGGAAAAATATTAATTTCCCCACAAATTATAGAGATATTAGAACCTATAGAAAAAATAATCCAAATGTAGGCATAAATGTTTACGTGCATGGAGAAAACAGTGGATTTAAAAATACCTACAAAAGCATCAACCCAAAGGTAGGTGTTAAGTTATTATTACTAAACAACTCACATTTCACCGTGATTAAGAACATGTCAAGATTGTGTGGTAGTAGTATTTCAAAAAATGAACATGCTACAGAAATTTGTGATAATTGTATGAACCCCATGTCTAAGAAGAAATTTCTGGATCATCAAAAAATTTGTGGAAAACACGAGCCTTGTCATATTAAAATACCCGTGGAAAATTCTAAAGTTTATTTTAAAAATTACATGAAGATGAACAAGCTTCCATTTTGTATTTTCTTTGATTTGAATGTATTATGAAGAAAGTTGAAGGAACAGTAGGAAAATGTACAAAAAGATATCAAAAACAGGAATTGGCCGCGTTTGGAATCTTCGCCGTCTTTGACGAGAAATTAAACATAAAACCCTGTTAGGATAATAAAAACCGCCTTAGACACCAATAATTTAGCTCTAGATTTTGTAAAGACTTTAAAAGAATTAGCCGTAGATATTTACGAAACGCTCGAAAAAAATAAGCAAGGCCTCGAATGGAACTCTACACTAGAAGGAAGGTTTCATTTTGAAACGATTGTATTTATTGTGATAAAGAACTCGTCAAAACAAAAGTTCGAAATCACGATCATTTTACGGGCGAGTATCAAGGAGCCGCCCACGAAGAATGTAACCTCAATGCTAAAGATCCCAAATTTTATCCAATACTTTGCCACAACATGTGTCGATACGATGCCCACTTTTTTATAGGTGTTTTGGGCTACGATAAAACGGATATCAAATGTATCGCCAAGAATACCGAAAATCATATGTTTTTCTTTCCACGTGGTCGTTGAGGAAAAAATAGAATCAAAACCAAATGGAGATTTTGAACTTGTTCAAATAAAACGTGGATTACGATTTTTGGATACGTTTCGATTTCAAAGTGCTAGTCTTGATGCTTTAACGAGTAATCTCTTGGAAAAAGAACGCGTTTACTTAAAGCAGAGGTTTCGTAAGGGATGGAAATATCTTACGAGAAAAGGCCTTTATCCCTACGATTACGTGGATAGCATCGAAAAATTATTAGAAACCAAACTCCCCCCATAGAAGAATATTACTCAAAATTAAAAGGAGAAAATATAACTGAAAAAGACTACGACTATGCACAAAAATTGTGGAAAAAATTCCATTGTAAAAACATCGATTACCAAAAATTATACTTAAAAAGTGATTTGCATCACTTGGCAGACTTTTTTGAATCGTTTAGAAATACTTCTCTGAAGAATCAACAACTGGATCCCTGCTGGTTTTATTCTGCTCCAGGATTAAGTTGGGAAGCCATGTTAAAAGAAACAAAACATAGACGTAGTAACAGACTTAAACACTCATCTTTGTTTAGAAGGATCAAAACGAGGTGGTGTAAGTGTTATTAGTAAGAAATATGCTCGTGCAAGTAATAAGTACATGCGAGGCTCTACGGGCGCTTCGCTTTATGATCCTAAAGCCCCCAGTAAGTGCATCGTCTATCTCGATATGAATAATCAATATGGCACCTTGATGAGTCATCCTGTAGTGTATTAGGAATAATTAATTATGCTATATTATGTAAATTGGTTATTA
>JAODVQ020023767.1:0-20648 GCA_025400075.2 Phenganax stokvisi
ATTTATCCACGACTTAATTGCTTTATTTCAAATTAAATATCTGTATCTGTGATTATTACAATAGAGCTTTGAGCGTAGAATCTCAGTGAAATATTATGACATGTGTTTTCTTAAATTGTCTACAGAATTTGATTGTTTAGGCGTTAACCTTGTCCCTCTGATAATGGAACAGTTTAAATTCCGAGTTATTTTCCGGTGGACAGGGGATGTTTTAAAGCCTGTTCATTTTTAGCGTACCCCCTCCTTTTTTCCTAACTGATTTTGGAGAATCTCAAAGGTAATATCTAGGTGAACTGGGGAGGAACGTGTTCCCCCCAGTGCTCTCCCTGGCGACGCCACTTAATTGTACGGTATTGCTGAGTGAAAAATTTTGGAGTTTGGAGTTCAATATAGCAGATTCTTGGCGTTTTTTTCTATCCTGATTTATTTTTTACAGATTATGTAGCTACCCGATAACTAAATACAATGACAAGCATCTAGATTGATTAGAATAATCTGAAAAGTACTATAGGGGAGCTAAAACTATACCGACATGTGTCTTTTATCCGCCGATAGAGTAATCGTTACTTCATGGCTAAGTATCTATTAATAACTTAAGCTTGCAATAACAAGTGCGGATACTACACGGAGCTTTAATAACGCCGTACTAAACTTCATTAGCAGAGAGTGGAAATTCAATAACGCTGTACTACTATAAACTTCATTAGCACAAAGTGGACATTCAATAACGCCGTACTACTGTAAACTTCATTAGTACAGCTGGAGTGGACATTCAATAACGTACTAAACTTCATTAGCACAGAGTGGACATTCAATAACGCTGTACTACTGTAAACGGCGTTTACAGTAGTAAGTTTTCAGTAGTACAGCGTTATTGAATGTCCACTCTTGAGCTAATGAAGTTTACAGTAGTACGGCGTTATTAAATATCCAGCGGGGTTATTGAATGTCCACTCTGTGGTAATGAAGTTTACAGTAGTACGACGTTATTGAATGTTCAGTGGCGTTATTGAATGTCCTTTTTGTGTTGATGAAGTTTAGTACGGCGTTGGTGAATGTCCAGTGGCATTATTGAATGGCCTTTCTGTGCTAATGAAGTTTAGTACGGCGTTGGTCAATGTCCAGTGGCGTTATTGAATCTCCACTCTGTGCTAATGAAGTTTACAGTAGTAGGGCGTTATTGAATGTCCACTCTTAACTAATGAAGTTTAGCACACCGTTATTAAATCAGTGGCGTAGCACTCGTTGGGTGGGGTTAGTTCAGGAACTAAGGGCCCCCGACAGTTAGGGGCCCCATCTTCCACTGCTACGCCAGTGAGTAAGTTATGCTAAACCAATGTGCTAAACCTTCCTATATTTAGGAATCGCAGAGGACATTGAGGGACAATGCCCTAATTTCTAGAATAGGAAAACCTACCGAACTCCATAGATTTAAAATTTGCTATAGGCAAATAAAATAATGCAATTACAAGCTTATGTGATATTTCAAAACCTTAGCAGTTCCTCCATTGCTTTGGCATGAAATTCTCCTACTTCCATTTGTGTCCAAAACTTTTCCCGCACATAAGTCGCCTAATTTTCCCAAAAAAGTTGATACCAGATCATTGAATAATGTTTTGAAAAATATGCAAATAGTACGCCGCAACTAGCACTCCTTGAAATAGCAATAATAGAAGGCAATACAAAAGAGTATAGTAGACAAAATAATGTGCGGATAGTAAAGGCATATCTTTATTTAAATTGACTTATATCTGTAAATATAATAACACTGGTTACATTGGATAGCCAATGAAAATCTCTCCTTCGCTTAATAAATGCTATGGTTGCGGTTTCGTATCAAAATCTTTTCTTCCACTTGTTTCAGTTGTCCTTGGGATCGTAAACATTGCGTGAACACGTGCTTCTCGTGACGGCGGATGGAATGTTCGTCTTGCTGGTTCCAAACGCTGTCTGCACCTCAGGGTCGAAACGTGTTTGTTATTACAACAAAACGTTTTTACTGCGCACTAATCGAGTTATCGTGCACCGCCCACCTATTATTGGACAGCGAGCAGCTCATCAAATACCTACGAATCATCTCGAAAACTTTTATCTTTGGTTTTTCAGGTAGCGTCAGATATCTTTGCGCCTGTTTTACGAAAAAATCCGCACTTTTATTTATGGCGCAAGTTTTGGCGTTACAAAATTGGCGTCTTGGGTGAACGACGAACGGCGGGTTCTATAAAAGTACCGTTCTAATTTCTTTTAATAACTCCAAATGTGGAACGAGTGCTCAAGACTATTGTTTAGTATGAAAACCTGAACTCGGGATCACTAAGGAAGTGGCACCTGTTAACCGTTACAAACTGAAGTCAATCAATTTAATTATTTGAAAAAGATTTAAAAAACAATTGTATTTTAATAGAAAACTCTCGCAGAACTCTTTAGAAATCTGAATCGGAAGGACAAAGGTTTTCATCGGAGAAGGACGTTCCATGTGTATAGATAATCAATAGGACATTAAAATCTTTGAAGATAACGAAGTCAAGATCAGAGTGCATGGTTTCAACTCCACGTTTTTGTATTTCACTTTGGAAAGATTGATGGTGCCTTGTATGCCCGCATCTGGCTTGTTATCTACTTGGAGCCATCTTATCTCAGCGTTTGCCAACTCCTTTGATTGCGCTAGCGCAAAACTTGAACATCTGTACCACAGCCAGCGCGTTTTCACCGCGAAAGGGATTCCATCCACAAGCTCTTTTTCTTAAAATGCTCGTTTTGGAAACGAGGTAGCTTGTTCTGATTTTGGCGTCTCAATCACGAGTGATTTGACGGGAACTACACCTTACTTCTAACAAGTTTCGTTAACAAACTTGTTGACAAGATAATTTAATTGACTTGACGAATTTTCATTTTGTTCGCCTCGACTTCATGATCTGTCACGCTAATTCAATTAAGTCTTCTAATCTGTGTTTTGATTGGCTGAAAGACACTCGAGAAAGCTTGCTATTGATGGTTAATTGTTCAGGCCAATCTTGTCAATTTTTGATCGATTTCTAAGCAAGTCTTCTGATTGGCTGGGCTAAACGCAAGCAATCATTCGCTACAGCCTCAAGGAAATAAGAACAGGGCAAGAATGGAGAGAGCGCATTATATTGATCGCAAGTGCTTGCGTACCAAAGATAAAATAATTGAACAGCATGAAAGATTCTGAAAGAGAAGTAAACGAGGACTCGAATAATACAAGTGAACATGACATAACAGAATGCGATGAGAGTGAAAGTTGTGAAAACAAGACATCGAAGAACGTCCATGACCATCCTTTCTCTATTGAATCAATTTTGAATGGCAGAACGAAGCGCAGGAAAATCGCAAGAAAATCACTCACGCAAGAAGAGAACGATGATCTAGAAGAAAACACTTTACCTTTGAGCGCTTTGGAAGAGTTTACAAGCAAAGCTTTTTCAAGGATGAAACCAAGACGCAACTCAGATAAAAATGAAGGTATATCGTTGTCTGTTTTGACGCACACATGTCCGTGAAGGCGGCCCACACCACAATTGTAACACCTACAGGCTACAGGCTACTAGTGTGATCAAGTACACATCACAATTTGTATACATCTTCAATTAACAAGATTTACAAATTAAACTGGAAATCCTATTGCTATGAAAAACGAACGTATATCTCTATACGGGAAGAATAGTTCCTTATTTAATGATACTAAACAGAGCATGCATGGGTTTTAAACAATCTATAGCCAAAGATACCTCAGTGTGAGTGACTCTACAGAAAGTTTTACAAGGAAACAGCTTGCACTGTCTGATGTATATTGATGGGTTTAGGAAATTGGATTGTTAAGATTAGGGTTTATACAATTTGCGCATCAACCTTTGTAGTGATATTGGTATATAGCTCTTTCGTTAGATTCAGCGTATTCACAAACTTGGACACAGTTTTGTATGCCAGTGGGGGACACATTCATTGAAGGCATGTTTACTGCTTATTCAAATCGTTCAGAGAAAGTAAATGGTAGTATGCTTAACAAAGCTGAGATTACACCAAATAGAAACCGTACAACAGTCTGAATCTAACGTATACTCACGAGAAATTTCAATAAATCTCCTTTTCGTATTAGAAGTCAACGTTACATGATAGTACTTTCGAAAATATATGATATTAATGTGTCTGCAAAAGAAAATCTTGTTCTTAGGTTAAATATGTGTACTTAGGATTATTTCAAATCCTGACATTATAAGTCAACAGTTTATATAGTACATAAATTTGGCAAATCTGTGTTGTTAGTTAGTTATAATTTAGTCATTTGCAATGAGCATGTTCGATTAAACAAGGAGAAATTTTGTTGAAAGGATATACAATACTTTCGTATCAAAATATTAAATGTAGAAAAGCAATTCTGAGCATAACAGTCGAAGGCAATTTATCACAATGTTGTTTAGCCAGCTGACAAGACGAGGCAAAAATTAAACAAGTAGTTATTATAATCTAATGTAATGCATTAAAGTAGAAAAGGCTGCTCTAGTCTAAGAGGAAATGATCGTGTGAAAGGTGGCACTTGGTTTGCGTCTTATATACATGTGAAAATTGTCAGTTTGTTTGCGAATTAAGTGTCTAAATACTGACTGATTTTACAGACATACAAGGCTGTTTTGTTTAGGACAATATATGTTTTCAAACTTCAAACTAGAGCAGCTTCAATTAAGTTATAATTTAACAAAAGAAAATTGCGCTTACATTACAATTTTCATGAATCAAATAATGTAAAAACTGCAAATGACAGTAAAATTCACTGGCCTTTTAGATTTGCTTTGAAATGTCGTATAATTTTCTTCTTCAGTTTCAAAAATATCTGCTTACTCTATTGTTGTCTGCCATGATACTATAAATATATCAAGCTAAGATTCCTAGTGATATTACATAACATAGGTGCTATAAGGATATATATCAATTAACTAACGACCGCACTTCAAATCTTACTTAATTCTTCTTTCTAATCATTGCGTTGTACAAAACGAAAAGTTTGGGAAAGAAAATATCTTGGGATTGAGTGATTTTCCATGTACAGCTGTCAAGATCTAGTTTTTATAGTTTGTAAAGTTTGACTAAATACAACAACGTGTTTCCTTAGAACCTGTTATCATCCGAGAACGGCTGAAGGTGCTGTCAACAAAAACTCCAACAAAAAAGACACGGAGAAAAGCGCGAACATGTTTCACAAATCAACAGATTTACGAACTAGAACGAAGATTTCTCTATCAGAAATATCTCTCTCCTCAAGATCGAGACGAACTCTCGGAAATGTTGAATCTTTCAAATGCTCAAGTCATCACTTGGTTTCAAAATAGAAGAGCGAAACTGAAACGAGATATTGAAGAAATGCGGAATGACCTCGCAGCGACAAGAACACTGCATGCCTCACAGACTGCATGCTCAGATTTTCATTGTCGCAGGTTTAGTGATTGTAGGTGAACAAACCTCATGAAATCTCCACTTATGTGGGCTTGCATGATGAACCTTTGTGAACGGGAACGTTGTACGCGCGCGCAAATGTATTCGAGAGCTTTTACTTTGACTGCATGCATACACGGACAATCTAAGTGAAAAGACTTATGAAGATTAATTTGACATGTTCATTTAGTAAACAGCAGCTAGTGCCGAAGAGAACACCCTTCATTTTCACCGAATCTTTAAGCAAACAAACTTAGTACTTCAATCTCAGATTTACAGAGTTGATACCATCAGATTAACTCACTATCCATATCACAAGACAAGACCTGGGAGCAGCGAAATTTGAAAATCATCCAACAAAGTCAAAGACTGATTTCTTTTCCAGATATCAAACGATTTAGAGCCATACTTCGTAATGGTCTACATCAAAACACCAGACGACTAAAATGTGCAAGGAATTGCATGATAAGACTCTGATAAATATTAAAAGTGTACAGCTGGTTGGAAGTTTTATCAAAAAACTGTCAGTCAAGGAATTTCCTTTCTGTGCTTGACAAAAACATTACAAGAATTTATCAGCAGGATTTTGATCAAGCAAAAGACGAGCTCTTCATGGGGGAAACTCTCTCAGTTTCAAGGGTAAAATTTTGCCACAAATTAATTTTGTGGTAGTTCCATGCCTTCATTTCATTGACACATGTAGGAAGTTGGACATCAAGGATTTCAGCAATCATATTACTTTTGCTTGCGCAAAATAGCATGAACGTTTCTTGAAAAAGTGTAGTATTGTTTAAAAAGATGTAAATATTGCAATTTCCGTTGATCGTTTAGTTTCCAAAGGAAGTGTACATACCTACATAGTCATATATTTATACACATTGAAGATGGGGAATACGCAAGTATTAGTCAGTCGACGTACATGCGTGTTCAATCATATAAACATTACAGCGACATATCATTGTGTTTGAATATCGCAATAAAAAGAGTAGAAACTTATAGTTTGTTTTACTGTGTTATACTTTGATCTTGTTTCTAATAATGTTGATATTTATGTTCGTAAAAGTGATAAACTAATGCACTTTAGATCAAAGTGCATCCGAATTATGTCGCAATAAAATATTTTGTTTAAACTACGCCCTATAATAGTGAAAATTCCAGTTTGAGCCAGAAAAACTTTTAAAAAACAAACATTAACAACTCCTTAAACACATCGTACTTGTTTTATAAATATTTGGTTTCTTTCAAAAACTTCGAAAATGTCTGCGCAACATCTTTTTTAGCCTCTGGGCATCATGGATGGTTGTTTAATGTTTTATTTATTTTCTCAAGATTTTAACCATTTGTCGGCTCCGGATTTTTGCTAATGCATAATATGTTTAAACTATACCATTTCCAAATTACTGAATAATCAGGCTAATCTTTGAAAAACTACAAATATTTGGTATGCAATTGAAGCCGGAAATCAGCGATGACTCACTCACGCCTTTGGAATTCCACTACTGAGGAGTGCTGCCTCTTTTGCAACAGAATATAAAGCCATTGTAAATTGTAACCCTGTTAGACTTTGAGATCATCTGCAGTACAAATATGTCAAAATATGTACCCAGTGATCCACCCTGTTAGAGATGTTACATTGAAAATATACAGAGCGAAAGGCAAGACAAAACTTCCCCTGTAATTGTGTAGTAATATAACGTAATTCACAACGTGAATTGAATAAAAAAAAACAGTTGATAATTCAAGTCTATTATATAAATGGATTTAAAACCACAGGTGGCAGGATTATAGGAAGTCACCTAAAAATTACTTCAATATTTACTTGTGGCGGGAAGTCTTCATGGTATATTCACAAATCCTGTTCATGGCATGCGGATAGAGTAACTCACCAGTGTCTCACACAAAATGTTTACAGTCGAGATTACTGCACGAAAGCTTCACGCAGTCATAGTGGAATTCAATTTTGGGTACATTGCATTACGAATTAATGCTTTCAATCACGGTTACCACAATGGGTCATTATAAGGATTGTTTGGTAACATTGAATACTTCCAATTGTATGGTTGTTTATTTTTTCAAACACTGAATGACTTGTGCCACAGGTAATGCTGCATAGTTCAAGTGAGAATCTCACTCCTTGGGCAATATATTTAAAATACTTCATCAGTTTTACTTGAAAAACTGCATGAAAACGAAAAAGTAGTATAGTCTTTGTCTTTCCACGCAACTAAATCTTAAGTTACTTCTGATAAGCCTCAGTGCAACAAAGACAATATGACATGAAACTATTCAAAAACGTTATGCACATTAGCGCAAAATAAAACATAAGGAAACACTGGAGGGCAGGCGATTTTTTAATTATAAGGAAAAAGTTTGTTTAAGAAAACAAACTTGTCAATAATTCATGGTTATTAGCAATGACAAGTTACATTTGTACATCCGTTCATTCATTTATGTGATTTGCCTACGGTTGAGGGAATGTGACAAATTGTAGATTGATTATTTAAAACATATTTTGCTAATATCAACTTTTTCGCAAAGACTGAAGTATCACTTTAATCACTGGGCAGAGCCCAATCGGTCAAACCGCCCTCCCCTTGAAAACATGCTTGAAACACTTGATTGTGACAGTCGTACGCTGAGCACGTTATGCAAAACAATGATACATGTCCAAATATGTTATCTTGGTGAGATCAGTGTTCGCA
Source organism: Phenganax stokvisi (assembly GCA_025400075.2). Taxonomy (NCBI): domain Eukaryota; kingdom Metazoa; phylum Cnidaria; class Anthozoa; order Malacalcyonacea; family Clavulariidae; genus Phenganax; species Phenganax stokvisi. The sequence continues at coordinate 8,151 of JAODVQ020023767.1, forward strand.
GCGCGGTGATGGTGGCGCCATTGTTGACGTCACACCTGTACACTGTAGCGAGAGTGTTTACTTGGTGTTAACACGAGTAAACATTGCCTGGGAAAACATACTTGTAAACGGATAAAATATCTCACGCTAGACTCACTCTTAGCATGAATGAATAAATGAAAAGATTATTCTGAGACGCCGGAGTTATTTCGTCAAGTATGTCTGCAAATCAACCACTTTAATATGTGAATATCATCTCGAGCAACTCACAAAAGTTTGCAAATGATATGAGTGGAAAGGTGGGGCGGATATGTGAATTGAAGATTTCTTTTCAAAACAGCGTGATGAATTTTAAAACACATGTTCCCGCAAATATCGATCGTTACTTGGTCACTCCATGACTCTTCACCTCAGTACGAATTACCGCCCCTAACGCCTTCACCCAGAAAAACGAACGCTCCAAGCTGTGTGTTACTGATATGACATGGAGTTCAATTTGATGAAGCGGTTGAATTGAAGTTATCTTCCATGTACAAGTGTTTCGCTTCTGTGCACTTGACAGTGCATCGGATCATTGCCTTATCATGTGATCGACTCAACGATCGCCAAAACGAGCACTTGTTAAAAGCATAGATACGGCGGTTAGCTATCGCGTTTTAATAGCCGACGCAAGGCGCCTTCATTCTAAACTGCTTTTCATGCCATCGTTATCAACTAGTTATCAACTTCCCACAACTTATGTACTTAGCTTTAATGTATTATGATATATTGCCCAATATTCACTGGAATTGTCTTATCAGTGTTTTCTTTTTCATAACTTTACTAAGTTTCAGAAAAACTTCATAGTTTAGTCTGGCGAAATGACTTCATTGTCATTGACATTCAAGGATAGTTTGAATTGAAGTCCGGAACCGCAAACTTTCAGCTGATTGAATGTAGTGCATTAAAAAAACTGAGGATTACATTATATGATACTTTTGTGACGAATTCTTAGTAGCAATTCGTGTGTGAAGTAACGTAAATAAAACATAAAAAGGATGAAAAAGTTTGCTTGGTCTTTTTTACACAGGTCTGTCACTACCAGCAATGTTTTCAAAATATTGCGCTCGGTTGGATATACTTAGAATGTTTTGCTGTGGCAGACTTATTCACCCAAAAATGGAGTGACTTGCGAGACAGGCGGCAATCGATCTAGCCGCAAGTATTGTACAAGGTGTTGCCAAGATGGCGGAAGAAACAGGCGCTTTTTATCAAGCTAATTCCACTAATGCCTCTTTGCTAATTGATTTCAACTGTGACACTAATTGAAAAGATTCAGGAAACGGCTCCGCCTTATTTTAATAAATGTTTTCTATCACTAACAGGAGCTCAACTACCAACACGTTGTGCGGTCATGTAAACAAAAGCGTGCTTGTTTGACATGCGCGCACGCAACGCATCTAATTAACATAACTCGCACCGCCGCCGCACATGCAAAACACGCAAGCTATCCTGAAAACAGATCCTGTAACGCCGACACTGACTGATAGCAATTACAAAATGCCTTAAATTCATTTGCATTTAAAGGTTGGAGACGAAACACTGGCTTGAAACCAGCCTTGTCCAGTGAAATTTTCGTTTCACGGCGAAACTTGCCACGCAAATTTTACCCGAGCAGGTACATCCGGTAATGACGTGAGATGACAAGGCAAGGGTGTTCTACAATAGTGCTATTCCAAAATATTTGGAGATTATAAATGTACATTACTAGTATTTGCTTCAACGTTCGTTGGCTGAGTAGCATTGATAGTAAATATACAACTAGATTGCATGAATGAAACCACTGAAAAGTGATTTGCGCATTTCTGCCACTTTCTGTGATTTTAAGCTCTACAATTGACTTGGTGACTAGCAAGTACATTTCAATTAAAAAATTGGCATAAATACTAGAGTGTTCGTGCTTATCAGTGTAGGTAGCCAGTGTGGATTGAATTCATACTTGACTACTCATCCCAAGAGATGAGTCAATAAAAATCCAATTACTATCACAAAACTGGTTGCTCGCAAATGTAGAGCTGAAATTAAGGAAAACGAATAACTTTAGCGAAGGCCCTTACACTCACATGTTTCTACATCAAAACACGCCCATGCGCAATACATACCGTAACTGGAGCCACACGTGCGATCCAAACGGGATTCTGAGACTGGTTTAAATTTCTGCAAGCTCTCAGGCCAACCTTTTTTTAAGTCTTCGTAATTTTTGGAGAGATTAGAACTTGTGCTATCTATGGAATAGAAACATACAGATAAGACTTATTACTGTACTTTGGTTGATTTCACACAATTTCTTGGTACAAACAGTATTATAGTTGCATCAACTTGTTTCCACTTAGATTAGAACACTTTCTTACCAATCAGAAGGAAACTGGTTTTAAAACATTTCTTTTTATAAGGTTCTAGGTCATCCACATGAACAACTCGCCACTTATTTACTTTAAGCGCTGTCGCCAGACCTTCACTGAGTTCATTTCTAAATATCATTAAGAGCAAGTCGTTTATATAATTCCTTCTTTAAATGCTGTTTTCTTCATCATTCACTGCTTTGACATGCTACATGCAATTCTCGGCGGTGTACTCCACCAAACTTACTTCTCATATACTCCGGTGTTCAGGAAAATAATTTCTTTTTTGACAAAACTCTTACTGATCAGCTCCATACTAGCGCATCCCATGCGAGGTGCACCGCTGTCTTTTGCGTGAACAACAATTGAACGATCGAGAACTGAAAAACAGTGCCATTGATAAAGACTTATGTACTACACACTTTACTTCGTGAAAGCCTTACTTCATATGTTTTTAAAGGTTTCGTGAAAGACTTTGAATATTGCACGACTACAACATACTCGTGTTCACGCCAGCGAAGTAATTTTCTGACTCAGTAAAACGATATTTTCCTCCACCAATTGTATATTTTCCAACTTTGCTGGAGATATCACCCAGTTCACAACGTAAAAGATTCCTTGGACCACATGTCGACGAATAATTAGACTAAAAAAACTCAACTCCGTTACCAAGGAAACAGTATAATCTGATGTCTACTACATTAAATTGTATACTTGGTTGCTGTATGGAAAACTTACATTTAAACTGACTTTGTACGGATTATAATGATCCAACGTAGACATGCATCTTTTTCCCATGGGACTCAATTGATCAAGTACAACTTCTTTAGAATGGATATGCCAATTATGATTCCGAGTAGGCTGCGTGAAAAAGTACATTAAAATGGTACTGCAGGATGTGCAAGCAAAGTTGAGCAAGATAAACAACAGCGGATTATATAAAAGAACTAACAATTTGAGCTTTCATGTAATTTAGATCCAAGAAAAACGTAGTGATATGGCTAGCAGCATGCGTCTTCACAAAACTTGCTTGTTGCTAGAAAAGCACGTAAAGAAACTTAGTACAAAATATAAGTTAGAGAAACGAATCTTTCAAAACAACAGTCTTCTAAGCAACGTACCACAATAACGGTGCCATTGAAATCTGGTCCAATAAAATCGGTCTTGACCTTGAATTCAAATTTAGGATTTTTCGGGTTTATATTAGAACACACCCAACGACTACCATCTGTGTAGTGAATGACCATGGAACGAAACAAAATGCTGTTCTCGCCAAAAAGTGGAAGATTATAATCTCTACGGATCAATGAAATTGTGTCTTTCTCACCAATATAGCCGTACTTGCCACTCAGATCTCCAACTTCGTAGTTGTCAACTGTGCCTGAAAAACAGTGAAGTAATGAAGTTGAATCGTGACTTACACACCACATGGACAACGCCCTAGCCGAAAAGATTGTCCGTTGGACAAGTAAGCTCGTTTGTCGTCAAACAGCGTAAAAGTCACAAGTTAAGTGCGCTGTATGCACATTACTATTCAATGAGTTGGTAGAAAAGGGTGAATAATTCATGAAATTAATATAACTAATAGCAGTATAATTAATTTACTCACTATTCCCAGGGCTGGCAGAATTGGTATTGTACGGCTTCCAATGTCCACCCACGTGACTGTTCGAACACATGACATGTGAATTACGACGTTCCTGGATCGCAGTATCCAACACTCTATACACGTGCACGTGATATGTATTCGCTTTTTTCGCCAGACCTCTTACATCGACAGTGACCACGGTTGGAGCAAACTCCGAATCTTGACGAAAATGAAACGAACCTTTGACGCCGTCGATGTCAAACATAGCTTCGGCTTCTATCGGAAGGATTTCAGTTACTGAGCCACAAATGATTGAATCATTGCCGTTTTTCAAAACTAAACTCTTGCTTATCACAGACATGGAACCAGATAAGGGAAGATGTTTTACACTGAAAAACAATCTCTCGCTGGAGGGACCATGGCTTGCAAGAGGGACGTTAACAGAGCTAGATATCACCCGTGAGGTTGTCATTGGACAATAGTTCCCTTCAAACGAGGGTACACCCTCCTCAGGAAGTGCCTTGTCAGCAAGTTCTAACTTCAAGTTGGAAGAACCTTTTGTTGCGTCATTCGAGTAAAATAAATCAATCTCGACACTCGTATCTGAGGAAACGTTTCCCCGGAATTGTCGTAGTCTCACCGTGCCTGTGATACCGGAATTTGCTCCCCGAAATGTGGTCACGGCTGTGATGACGTCATCGTAGTCTATTAATGCGCATGCGAAAGGTGTTGAACTGTTGTTGTAGAAGACAATTGAACGACCAAATATACTGTAAAGACCTTCCAGAGGTAGGTCAGGATCGCGTAGATCACCTGTTGAAAATCTCAAGTGACCATGCTTGCCGCTCAGATCCCCAATTGCACACTCACTCGGCTCTGTGCTATTGCACCGGCTTTTGTAACCATTACTGGAACTTTTTCCAGTAGGATCGAATATTCCACCGGTGAATAAATCTTGGCAGGTATGCATGCGATTACCACGGTACACCAGAGGGTACTTGTGGATTTTCCAAGTCAAATTCGAAGTAATACCAGTTAGGTTTGGTGAAATGCGTGTGTACCCATTCATACCCTCTGAGAACACGATTTCACCCCTAATGTCACTCATATCGAAGACTGCACGAAGATTTTCCGAACTAACGCTGCATAAAGATGCCAGAAAATGAACTAAAGAAGGCAAAAATAGGTCGACATCACTGGAGTTTAAAAATTATTCAATATTTAGACGAGATTGCGTACTATGGAGGATATAATTTTTGCACAGTGCATCAAGGAGAGGTCTGGACAACGCATTACATTATACGAGGTCAGCATGCTGGATTAGTAAAGATTAAAACTAGGTAACCACTGCCTTAGTCTGAGACGGTAATCAACTTCAACTCACCAAATAAAACAATCCCTGTGGACTTTTGCACAAGATGCATAGTGTTGTCCAATATTCTTCCAATCCAATGCACGAGATTTTAGACCGTCTTAGCTTTTTCCAACAAGAGCTGGAGAAAAAAGACAAGAGTAAACAAACAACCTTTTAAAACATTTCCCTTTGCAAAAACACAAGGTTCATAATTGGACCTCTAGTATCTCAAAACTTGATTGCATGAACCAACCTACAATAGCAAACATAGAGTGCTCGCTTGCTTGGAGAGAGACGTCAATGCTGGAGAAATGTTGGTTGCATGTGTATCAATAACGAACGCAGGTGCCTTATTTATATTCGCCGCAACGGCTCAAACGGAAAGAGCAAGGGGGATTACAATAGAAGAAAAAAATAACCGAAAGTCCTCCAAATGAAGTACATAATGCATCATTAAAGTTAAAACAGATTTTGTCTTCTCGATAATTAATGTGGTAGAATGGTTTATTCTTAACTGTGAAGGCCATTACAACGGACAATTACACCAGCGGCAAACATTTGAGACAATTGCCATCAAGTAAGTGTCAAGTGGCGACAGGGATTTTACGACTTTCTTCAGAGCCCTGGTCACCGCATCAAGGCACCTCCGGTCACGACATGACTGACGGATAATCTAATCACGTTTTTCGAATGGAATAGTCTTGCTCCAATGAATGAATAATTTGAAATAAAAACATAAAACTTTCAAAGAAGTCATAAAAAACACTACGCGACGTTATGGCAAGCGCATGTGAAATTATCCCACTGATCAACGATTTCAACTCTAGCAAAACTTTGAATATTGATTGGTTAATTGTCACGTGATATTCTCCCGCCTTATCATCGCGAAAGTTGACCACCATCTCAATTATAAGTGTTTGTTGCATTTTAATGAAAATGTATCAATTTGGTATCTGGCGCCATTCTACATCTTTACTTATTGTTTGTAATCTAACCAATTTGGGGAAGCAAATTTCCTTTTTTCGACAAATAAGCAACTAAGGTTGTCTTCAATTCCGAAACACAAGTAGGTATTCAAAGAAGACTTTGTTGACCAATTATAGGAAATTTTCTCACAAAGAACAGAACGGAAACGTGTTTTTAAGATTTGACAATTGACCTCACACTTGGTAAGAGGTAGGAGGGATGAACACTGTTAACTAGACAAAGCGAGGCCACCACACACTTCAACACTCGCCCGAACAAACCAAACAAAATTTCTAGCTGATATTTAATTCTTGCCTCTCACTAGACAGCAGTTTTAGGAAGAAAAGCATACATCTTAAGCCTGATAGAAGTAAACCACATTAAATCGAGTGCCAAGTTGATTTCGAATTTTTGTGTACCATCTTTTAGACTCATCTCAAATACAAGCTTGTGACTATTTTAGTGAACAGCCTTCAAGGGGTATATAAAAACACTTCCAGCCTCTTTCAGAATGCCTGAAGACCTACAGTTGCAGCAGACGATACCGCAGGGCTCACTTCGTGTATAAAGAATGTTTGCAACATTCTAAAGAAGCTGTTTTAGTCGTCTTTTAGACACTTGTAAGTCACTGAAAACGAACCTGAATTGTATTCCCAAGCCTGATATACTTTAGCGAGCAGTTGCTTGGAAATTACAAAAAAACAAATGAAAAAACACTTGGAAGCGGATGCGGCAAGTGAAAAGTCGTTGCGAAGAGATTTCGTCAACATCTTCTTTCACTTCAAAATGTTTCATTCTCAGGAAATCCAAAACCCCACGCGACTTTTTTCTTGTAAGATACAACACCAGTCCGTTAAAACTGCTATGTGATTTCCCGCAATTGTTATAAGTGATGTTGTAGAATTGACTCATTTTGGCTCGCTGTGCATTATACAGTTGGATTAACCTACATTTAAATATCTTTCTACCAAGCCATGAGTTGTTCCCAATATGGCAAGTATGACGTGTGGTCAAATATTGGAAGAATTTCACGATGAAGATTTTCAACATAAATTCAAGAAAAAAGCAAGATTGAGCGGAAAACGTCTCTGAATGAACTTTATCCTATGCCCATAGTAGACATTTGTACCTCCGTTAGTACAATACATTAGCTTTGCATACCTCTAAAGTACAGCAGCAATATAGTCAATGTGTCTAGAGTTCACCTCTTAACTCTCTGTGAACACTGAATAGCGTTAACACAAAGTAAACCTGACTGTCCCGAACTCCAAGAATAATTACAGTCGATTGGACAAACAACAGTAACTCTTATATGAGCGTGCACACATTTATATACAACTAATGAAAGATGACTTTGTCTATACAGACAATACTGAGTTTTGAAAAGAAATTACTTTTAAAATGATAATAACTGATTAATAAGTCTTTAACAGCGTGTTTACGTGGCAAAACGCTATACTGAAAAAGGGCTCTATGATGACGAACAAAGTTGATGGGAAAATACTGTTAATATACAAAAATCCTACAAATCTCATCAAGGTAGTGTCTTTGAATTCATGCATTTAAAATTGCATTAGAATCTTCCTATATAGAGAAGTTTACAGAGTTTGTCTATGCCCACACACATATAACGCATTCTGAGAGAAAAGATAACATTGAGAAACTCGCAATTTTCATGATTAAAACGGAAATGGGCCCTTTTGCAGATAATGGGATGAAATTAGATGGTGGTATTTGGTGAACGTACAGTCATGATGACAAAATAATATGTTTTCGTAAACTTACTTTTGACGAGATGCTTTAGTAGAGGTGAATACTTCAACAATGATCTTGATCTTTCGCCGTCGTTGCTATTGTATAAAAGGTCCAGGACAACCAAGGGCGGTAAATGCCTATTCGTCACCAAGTCTGTTGTTATCTAGCAACAAAATGTTATGCAAAATGGTTAACAAATTTAACCAATTGATTCATGATAAAATATATACAGAATTTTTAAAACTGTTTCAATAAGCAAGGTCACGGTCATGGATTTTAAATCTTGCGCGGCCTATAGCAACCTATCCCTGTATATTTGCAGTACCTCAGTTCTCTTTTTGGTCGAATATTTCGCTAGCTATAGACTGTAGAATTTCTAAAACCAAGAGATTAAAGTCACTAGCAGGAGATGTAGAATTTGCTAAGTCTTATCAACTGAATTAACATGAATCACAAAATGTGAATGATTTGTGAGTTTCAATTAAGCGTGACCTTACAGTGCATTAATAATAGCAACATTTGCCACACGCAGGTTTTTTCGAAAGTATAAGTTCGCATTTGTAGGAATGCCAAGTCACAGTCACACAGATAGAATATTATGTAATATTATCATACAGGCGCAGGTGTAGCTCAGTATCAAGTTTTAACACGTAATTCATGACCGGACTACCCACTAACATATTTAATGATCTGTCTCTACACGAGTCAGTGAGTGTTAATGAAATATCGAACTAATTTATAACCCAGTTGAAATGTAAAAGACTATATAAAGTCTATATTGATAATCAAATGCTCAATTAAACTGAACACTTCTAGTACCAGTTGTTAAACAATATCAGTCACGGTGAATTCACGGTAAAAGTCCATCAATAATACCTTTTGTGTTTCAACTCAACCGTCTTGATTATCAAAGGTGTACAGAGAACGCACACTTGAATTATACGCCAAATCTTTCAACTTCCTTTGTCACTTCGCAGCTAGACTTGTAGTTTAGCATATAATTTATGTAATATTTACGCAGCGAGACCAATGCGGGGTCTGACTTTTCGTATCATATGTCAACAGTAACTCAAAACTTCGACCAGCCAATATAAATGTCACCTATTACACACCGTATTTGTGCAGAGTCAATTTGCGTCACAAAATAGGAACTAACCACTGTAGAGAACCTAAAGAGATTATCTATGGAGTCAAATACCACTTGCTGTCCACTTAAAATTCCTACAGGGAGAATTTATATTATGCGCACAATGTATGCGTTGCTTTGTTACCATACACTAGCAAGTAAAAAAATTTCAGTCAATATTTCAGTGAATATGATAAACGTTTAAATGACTATGTGCATTGAATAAGAAGAGTTCGTTATGGGACGTTGTTTGCATCACAACTAGTTCGTTTTTGTAAGTGTAAAAAGACGCGTCTTGGGCATGTTCAGAGCCAAACGTGACTTGAAGATTGAAGACTACACAAATTCAATCGTGAAAGACTAAAAGGCCAAACTGGACTGATTTAAAATGAAGCCAAAAGAAGACAAAGAAGGCCAACAACATTTTTTTGAAGCCGAGCGACAAAAAGAAGCTAAAATCGAGTTATTTGGCCTCGAAAAAGCCAAACTACCAACCTCCACTTGCGAAAAATGAAAAGGGCTCAAATTTCAAAACCAGTCGGATTCGATACATTCTATGCACCTGAACTGAACAGACAACTAATTTCAAGAAAATAAAAATTCCCAATTTCTGTACTTTTCTGCCATTAGCCACGTAGTAAAGTCCTCTTTTGGTCGTTGGTCGATATAAAGTAAGCGCTAATGCGTAATTTAAAAAATCAAGTGTCCTGAACGACTGAACTATGCCTGAAGCAGTCTTTTTGCACGAACGGGTTTATATTTAGAGAAGATGAAGTATCCCACTCCTGATTCAAGATGGCGGCTGAAGTGAGTGGACAGCAGGTTTTCGTTTGTGCTTAAAAACCCACAGATCATGCAGGATTTGTCGAGACTATGTTTGGAAACAATTGCGCAACATCTTCGATACATGTGCTCGAACATGACGGTGAATACTAGTGCTTTTAGATTTCCTAAAACCACTTTAGTACAATTAAGTAAGTAATGATGCTCTTCGACCACCAGACAATATCCTGGTTATAGGGAAATGATTATAACGTAATAATTAAATTTTGCTCACTTTCTTAGATGAGAATGCCATGCAACAGATATTGGATATCGGCATTTCTACGTATTTCTACAACGATTCGTCAGCAGTACCACAATTTTTCTCACTGATCATTCACGAGGATGTCTTGAAATTGGACTTGAATAAATACAAAGCATTCGTTACGGATCAGCTTTTGTTAAAACTACAATGCAAGGTTTGATTTCCTCTCATTTGCATTTAGGATATGCATCTCTGAGCCATCAACGCCAATTATTTATCTAACTCGTTAATTTCTAAAATACAGTTTTGTGGAAACACCACGTAAATTTATATTTTTTTAAAGCTTTCGGTTCGTAAGCCCGGACTGTCATCAGTGCAAAGCCAATTTGCAGAATTTATTTTGTCTAGAAACTGGTCCATTTAAACCTGATGAATTGTTCTCAAATATCCCTCAGAGGCCTGAATCATATCATCAATCAACTGACATCCCTCACATGTATAAACCTATCACACTGCCCTGCATGTTCAAATTCATCACTTTTAGCCCTCGCTGCTAACTGTCCCAACTTGAAAGAACTAGATCTGGAGTCTTGTGGAAATATAACTGATGATGGAATCAAAGATTTCTGTGACAATGTAATCTCTAAGCCAAAGCTATGGTATTTAAATTTGTCCGCAACATCTGTAACGACCAAGATCCTGACGATGGTCTTGAATCATCTACCCATGCTAGCAAAGCTATCATTTTGCAATATCAAATCTCCCTCAGTTGACAGATCTAATGCTTGCCATACCCCACTCAAGAAATCCCATCAAGTTAATTCATTTCAACTTCGCTATCTCGATTTAACCAATACCATACTCGTTGACTCTCAGTTATTTTCAGTTCTGCAGCATTGCTCGAATCTCATTGAAGTAAGAGTAAATACAAATCTCTTTCCAAAACCAGAGACTCAGCGCTTGTTGCTTCCTTCTTCATTAAAATTACTTGATATCAACGGCATGGCCTCACATCACGGGGTACAAAGCTTGCAATTTGAAAGGTTGAAGTTGTACCTTAAAGATATAGGTCGAAATCTCACTTCCTTGCTTCTATCTAATGTAAACGGAATAAAATTCTCTGCTCTTTCCTATTGTTGTAGCACACTCAAGCTGCTAGTTCTTTCACATTGCAATATGGTTGTACCATTTAATCAGACAACGAAGGAACACAGCGAAGGTGACTCTTGTGAGTTAGTTCAGATTTCCGCCTTCTCTCAGTTACAGAGTATAAAACTTGAGAAGCTTTCTTTTAATCCGCACGAACAGCGATCCAAACTTTTATTTCACATCTTGTCATCTCATTCCGAACTTTTTCAACTTTCTCTCAAAACTGTTCCCATTGAAGAGGAATGTCTACTTAGAATCCTGCAAACGTCTTCTGGTGTTCAACTTAGAAAAGTCGTGCTGTCATGTTATGATAACATCACTGCTCAAACAATCCCGAAACTTGCTGAAATGTGCCCTAGCTTGGTATGTCTTGAGTTGTTTCACTGTTGGGTTATCACTTGGTCAGACGTTTGGCAGATCAACGATACGTTTAGAAGAAAAGGCAGAAAGCTTGAAGTCATTACGCCGGAACAAAATGAACTTATTTTTTAAATCTGAACAGTAGCATGCAGACATTTCTTGGAACAATGATAAACGTATTTTCATTGCTAGGAACTGTAGTAATGCCATCAAAGTTACTACAGACTAGTCCTAGTGTATTCATCTAAGGTGAATGGGCTGTTCTAGTTTTCGTGAAGTACGAATGTGCAATTACTCAGAACAATTCAAGTTTCATACAGGAGCTGTTAAGATTAGTACTGCTACATTTACCTCACTGTATCATTGCGTTCATTATTGCAAATTAATATATCAGAACGACCTATACCACACGAAATCATGTAAAGCCATGGCACAGATTACGGCACTCGCGCAAAACTATGCGTTTATGCAACATCGGCCAATAATTCCCGGACTAAAATCCTATGCTGTAATTTAACTCGTGATATTGACGTGTCAAAGATCGCACACTGGCTAACTGGCACATTTGCCGTGCTTTGTGACTGTCAACCATGTTTTCTGCAGTATTACTCGTACTTTCCGCGCTGTCTCTTGCCCATGCTCAAGAAATTCCTGATGAGAAATGGTCATATGTAAATGTGCGCGAGAATGCGCACATGTTCTGGTGGTTCTACGGCGCGCAGAATTACAAGGAACGCGCGTCCAAACCTTTAATATTGTGGATCCAGGGTGGACCAGGAGCGTCTGGGGCAGGTAGGGTCCAAATACTGCTTG
>JAODVQ020023977.1:0-20633 GCA_025400075.2 Phenganax stokvisi
AAAAACCATGTGTTAGAAATTTGCTATTAGCCCACTCTGGTTCTTACCCCTTCAAATTACTTCACAAAACTTAACAAATTGCTTAACAAACTGCTCAACAAACTACTACTAACAAAATGCTTAACAAATTGCTTAACAAAACGTAACAAATTGCTACAAAACTTAACAAATTGCTTAACAAACTGCTTAACAAACCACTACTAACAAACTGCTTAACAAATTACTTAACGAAACTTAACAAAATTACTTGACAAAACTTAACAAATTACTTAATGAAACTTAACAAACTACTTAGCAAATTACTTAATTGTTAAACGCGTATAAAGCGATTACGCAACGCCTAATAAAGCTTGTGCTTGATCTGTGGCTCACTATGTATTAAGTGAATCATGACATTTTCAGGAATGATGCAAATATTTATGAGGCAGTAAAAAAGGGAGGAAAATTATCTTTAAATTTTAATGTTTTTGAAAAAAATGAGTAGGCTTGATTGAATCGGAATAGAATAATGAATGGATTTCAGGCATATTAGGCCCCAGCCTACTGAGATTATTAATAATGGGTGTGATCACAGAGACAAGAGATGGAGGAGAAAGCTAAGGAAGAAGAAAGAGTAAAAGCCAGACTGACAGGAAAGTGTGGTGTAGACAAAGGAGGAGGAGAAAGAGGAGAAAGTGGAGAGGGTGGAGACGAAGACAAGCCAAGACCAAAAATAAAAATAAGAAGAAGAATTCCATTTCGATTATCAACCACTATAAGACAGGCAGCAGTTGCTAGTTCACAAGAGAGTGTGGCAACTGTTAGTACTATGACACCAGATGATATTGATGAGGAGGAAGAGAAACAAAGACTGGCTGATTTGCAGTTGAGAGAGAGATTAATCAATGAACTCAATATTCCTCAAACTTTATCATTTTTACTATCATCCCTCAACTCCCCAGTCTCACTCCTACCATCACAATCAACTTCACATCCTCCATCTAATCCACAGAGAACAAACAGTTCAACACAGCAGACTAAACTTGCATTCTCTCTCACTTCACCTTCTCTCCATTTGCCGCAACATAAAACTCGGTCAGTAACCATAAACCATGGCACAATTTACAATATTTGCATATCATTTATATACATTTTACACAGCTGGCAAGTGATGGCTACATCCCCATCAAGTCAAGAAGCATTTGGTTTAGTAGTAACAGCAGCACCAGTAGCACACAGATCTTTTAAACATTTTATACCCCCAAAACCATAGCTAAAAAAATTAATATTATTAGTATTGATTTTAGGATACTACTGCGAACGAGTTTTGGCAAGTCTGCGCATGCGCACGTACAATGTATAGAGTGATATAATGGCAGGCACTCGGCGAATAAAAATTCGTTTCATCGACGAGATGCGCGATTCTTTGCTTTTTCATGACTTTAGCTTTCTGGTCTAGTGCCTAGCAAGTGTTCTTCTCTATCTTTCAGTTCTCGTTCTCTTCCCTGAGCCTCTAAAACCAATTCCAATCTTTTCTCTTCTCTCTTCACTCTCTCTAACATTGTCTTTCTTCTCTTCTTCTCACTGTTGACAGGACATCAATTGAAATGATGATTATTATAAGTGCAGTTACCTCTCTAGAAGATCAATTCTTTCTTTGAGCTTGTAATTGAGATAAAGAGTAGCCAACAACTTGTGGTACACTGAGTCGACCTCTGCAGCCTCCTCCTCATCTATTTTTGGTCTAGTTATATCACCAAATACTGACACTTGAGCAGGAACACTGAAGATATTAGAACTGCAGTATTGAATGAATTTATGAAACCATTTTTCGTCTAGTGAGTGGCTATAAGAGGCGAGCAGCTGGTCGCAGCCATGTTGAGCCTCTCTCTGTCGCTCAGGTTCCGGGAACTCACTCAAAAGAGCACTTCTCAAAGCGCTCACTGCGTGTAGAAACTCGTTATATCCCACTGCATATATATCTCCATACAGTCTGTTCGGATGAAAACCAAAATACTGCCATGTCACTAGAGCCTCCATTGCACGAGGACACGCCCACTTGTTCTAATTGAACGAAATGCCAACGATGTTAGAAGCCGAAAGAGGAGGAACTGCATAGCTTCGAGTTGTTTGTTGTTGGTCGGCTCCAGAAGAGGAGAGATAGAGACACTCACCTGCTGACTAGCTGTGTGACTTATGTCCAGAAAAACTCTCCGTTCAGAGCTAGCAATCTTAGAGAAACACTTTTCTCAGAATGAAGGTCATTTTCAGATAGTACGAGCTAACCCAGAAGAACTTGTATGTCGTTTCCTGGATTCAGTCGGCCATCAGTACACCATTCAATGCAGTATCTCTGTAAGACATACACTATCATACACACCATATACTCTATCTCTATCATAGCCTAGTTACCCTGTGGTATTACCTGTTTGGTATACTGAGGCAAGTGACAGTTTCATCACGTCACTAGTAGAGGAACTTAATGTATCAGATGAAGCTAGTGCAGGGGCCAGTCATCCAGTTAGTTTCCTCCTCCATTACTGTGTAGTATATTATAATACACTGACCATCTCAGTTGCTAGCTAAAGTACAGCTAGTGTGTAAGAGGATGTGTTGTGTTCTTAATATTCCAATGCCTAAAGTTGTCGCTGAATTGTTCAGTCTTGCATCATCCATGGAGGTAAGTTCAATCTCTCCTCTTCCTCCTCCTCCTCCTCTATCTGACAATGTTGCTGATAGGTAGAGGAGAGTGACTCAGATGAGATGCAACATGACTTTGGTTCAGGAGAGGTATAACACCATTTTCTTGAGCTATATTATATCATCTCTTGCGGTCTAGGAGGATGAGGAGGAAGGAGAGGGAGAGGAAGAGGAGGAAGAAGAAGACTATGGAGGAGATGAAATGTTTGTGGAGGACTTGGACTTACAACAGAGGTGTTACAAACAGATTACTATTCTTTGTTTAATTTTGTGTACCTAGTGATCAGGAGGATATAGGTGGTGATGCTGGAATCACAGATGAACATAAAGCTATTCTAGAGAAAGTAAGGTTAAACACACGTCAGGACTATCTTCATGGTGCCACATCTGGGTCTGTCAGAGCTACTGATCGTCTCATGAGAGAATTACAAGATATTTATCGATCAAAAAACTTCAAAGATGGTGAAATATTAACTATTAGCTGTGAGATAATTGTAATACTATTGATCTATAGGTCTATATTCTGTGGAGCTGATTGATGACTGTCTGTATAGTTGGAACATCAAACTATTCAGGTAGTGATAGCTGGTGTTCTGATAATGATAATGATGTGTTACTGACAGAGTGGACTCTGATAGTCCACTGATGGAAGATATTAACAAATTGAAAGAAACTGAGGGACAGGACCACATTCTTCTTCATGTCATGTTTGATGACAAATTCCCATACAGTCCACCATTTATAAGAGTTGTTAAACCAGTTCTATCAGGAGGATATGTTCTTGCTGGTGGTGCCATTTGTATGGAGTTACTAACACCTCAGGTTAGCCCCTATCATTACTAGGCTAACTACCTCTCTTTGTATGTGTGTAGGGTTGGAGCAGTGCATACACTTTAGAAGCAGTTGTCATGCAAATCAGTGCTACTCTGGTGAAGGGAAAAGCAAGAATTGCTTTCAGTCAGACTAAGGTATCAATAATCGTCTCTCCTGCATCATTGACCATTCCTCTCTAGGGTGAAACATATACACTGTCTAAAGCTCAACATGCATACAAGTCATTGGTTAAGATTCATGAAAAGAGTGGTATGTCATATTATTAGATGTATTGATCTATAATATGATGTATTGCAGGTTGGTTTACACCACCTAAAGAAGAAGGTTAAAACTCCACTCATCATAATACACACATCACTCTCTCATCCTCCCACACATAAAGTTTTGATTTTTGTCTTATTTCTCAATTTCAATTATTTTGTTCTATTACCATGACAACCATTGCTGCTATGAATAACAATTAAATTATTCACTTTATTGATTAACTGTTGATTCAGTTTGTAATCTTGAAATGCTGTGGCAATAGCGAACTGCCTCTTCTACTGCTGTGACCGCACCCACTTTTGTTTGAGCCACACCCACTTTACAATCAGGGTATTTGGTTGTGTAGAGATGATAGTAATCTACTATATTTTTCTCTATTGACTGGAGAGAGAGAGAGAGAGAGATTGAAGAAGGAGAAGGAGAGCATAATACCTCCATCAGTGATGGTTCTTTATTGTCTAGTTTTAAACAGTGTGTTCTGAGAGAGACAGTCTCAGTGAGAGTTGTTCTTAGCTGCAACACACACACACACCCACACAGTAGGTAGATCATAATATTATATAATAATAGAAGGAAACATACCTTTTCTTCACTTACACACTCTCTAACATCTATGCACCTCCAAATATAATTAGTTTACTTGAAAAATTATTTTAAAAACCTTTTAAAAATTTCCGATGGACTGCCATACAGTATCTTATTGTCTGCACAGGTCAAAGGTCATCATTTCATGTAAAGAGGGAAATTTCATACCTTTTGACACATGACTAATCTTTCATAGTCTCTAAGATATTGCCTGTAATAGAGAGAGAGAGAGAGAGAGAGGGCTTATCAGAGTGCTAGTAGACGCTCTATATTGCATGGTTTAGAGTGGTAGTGGGTGTGGTTTAGAGTGAGGAGAGGATAGTATTAACCTGGAGGAGTCTGGTTTACTGCGGAGATACTGCACTAGCATCAACAGAGATTGAGAATCATTCTGCTGACTCAGCACATCACAGAGTAGTTGTAGGCTAGCTCGAGCAGAGCTACTGAAACGACCAGGTCTGAGAGAGAGAGAGAGAGAGAGAGAGAAATTAAGAGCAGTGATAATACTGGTAGACACCTGTTAATCTCATCAACTGGAATTTGCCAGAAATTCTAAATAAATGTCAATAGTTATAGAAATAAATAAATGTGGCACTGACTAACTGCAAATATGTTAGATTTGAGAACAAAGAGTGGTTGTAATTTATCCTGTGTAGAGAGTAGAGGAGCAGGGAGTGGTCCAAGTAATAGTTTCCTAGCTTCCTAATACAGAGATAGGAATAATTATTGAAATAATGATGTGAGAGAGAAGTACTTCAGTTTTTCCAAGTCTGTGGCAAACAGATGCTAGTCTGTACAGACATTTATAATATGCAGGACATCTTATTCCTGATATTGCTATTCCATACAAGCACTTCTCCAATAACCCTGTGGGTGTGGTCTCTTCTTGGAGGTCATAGGTCATTCCTGTTTCCAAGGCAACCTCTCGTTCAGCATTAGCAATGACAGTTTGAACAAAATGAGTTATGGCATCAGTTTTTCTCTTTGTTTGATTGAATAAACCCTTTACCCACTCTCTAACATCAGAATATTCCTTTTCACATAATGGTAGCCCCTCCCACTCCTCAATTGCCATAGCAACACCATCATTAATTGCATCATCATTTTTTAACAAGTATTTGACAGCACAGCAATATATCTGATAGTGAATCTGTTAAATAACACAAGTTGTGAATTAATTTATTATTATTATTATTATTATTATTATTGCTTACTTCAACAGTAGTTATCCATTGTCCTCGAAGTTCTATTGTAGCTGGGGGTGTGGTTTCACCACATAGTGTCTTAGCAACCTGCATCCATGGAAACAATAAGAAAAAGGGAGGAGGAGTAGAAGAGACTAACAGAGATAAGAACTGGTAGAGTTTTTGAAGGTGGCAATCCTAGTTTTAGTCCAGCCTTCCCAACAACCAGTCCATAATACCATGGCTTGACTCCGCCCACTTCACTTGGTTTGACTCCACCCACTTCACAAATAAAACATTGTCTTGCTAACTCCAATAGGCCACGCCTACTTCTCTCTGCCCATGATAACAGTTCTCTCTTGTTACCATACATCTCAGGCTATTACATAATATACTATACAACATTAATATATTACACCAGGTTACCATGGAAACAATCTGAGAACAATATGATTGGACGGTATAACAGAAGAGTCCATACTATATCAATCAAAATTAAGCAATAACAATTAAATATTTTTTGTTAATAAAAAACCTTTTCTCTAATGTAATGATGCTGTGACCCCAAAGCCAGTGCTCGCTTGAAACATCTACAACAAGAAGTCATGTGACTGATCATGTGATCTCATACAAACCTCAGAATCGGAGTTACTTGTTTTTGCACACTCTCAGCGCCACCTTTCACATCCCTCTATTCAGTATGACATAATAATGACATCATACCAAATTAGTCTAACTTTGTCTAATTTCTTGAGAACAGTAAGAGCTCTAGCAAGAGCTAGTCCAGCCCAGGTGTCTACTCTATCAGGACAGTAACATACACTTTGTGTGTAGTTATGAAGAGCTGTTCTAATAGTGAGAGAGAGAGAGAGAGAGAGAGAGTTAATGATAGAAATTGCAGGTAGAACTTACAGGTAGTCATTACTCTTGAGAGCATCATCACCAAGAAGATAAAATATTTCAGAAATGAGTGTGGTGCGTGGACCAGGAGGAGATGGTAACGGAAGTATTTCTCTCTTACCCTCTATATACCCAGCTATCACTTGGAGATTTAGAACTAATCAATATTGGAATTAGTTGCCCATCATTACTTGATATATACCTTTGTCAGTTTCAGGAATAGTATCTACTATTCTACGATAGAGTGACACCAACTGGAGTAGTGGTGAGCATTAAATAGAGTACCACACAGTAAGAGTGAAGCAGACCTCGGGAGTTAGTGTTTTGTTTTCCTCAACAGCAGGTAGAAATGATGGATGATAAAATTCCAGAAGTACTTGGGCTGATTCCCATGTTAGTGGTAACTGGAATGAAGAATGAAATACCAAATGAATCAGAGACCATTCATTGTACCTGTTCTGCTCCATGATCCTGTAATCCCCATGCCTACCAGTGAGCAGTGGGTTAATAATATTGTGAGATATTACTAATGATACCTTGGCTTTCTTGTGAGGATGACCATATAGACAGTAGTAACACTGTTCTAGCTCTCTCAGTAATCTCTGTCACACAGCCACAGACATAGAGAAAGAAAAAAGTATGCTAGTATGAAGAAATATTAGAACTAACTTCTCTTGTCTTAGTAGAATGAGCAGTGAGTTGTTTTAATTCACATCTCAATCTCATGACTAACATCTTCAAAAGGTGACCTCTACCAGAGACACACAAACCTTGTCCCATAACTCCAAGATAATCATGAACATCACATAAGAATTGCAGACCGTGACCACACCCTTCCAAATCACGCTGATCATCTGTCGTTAAGGCAGGGATATTCAAATTTTCCTCTGTTTCCATGGAAACTGTATTAGGTAAAGATTCTAGTTCGTCGGATTGATTGTTTGTTTCCATAGCAACATCACTGTTGTCCCAAAAACTGAATGGAAATACTAATAATTGGAGGAGTTAACAGGTAATTATATACTTGAGAAGGGAGTGGTAGAGAGTAGTAGATGTCAGAGTAAGTGGCAGGAGATGGAAGAGAGGAGAGTCTACCATTTCTAACTGTAGATCTAATGACTGAGCATGTCATGGTTCAGGAGAATGAGGAGGAAACAATAGGGGCTTACTCTGAAGATACAAACAATGAGATGTCTCTGCAACCTCTCTTCACTCTCTCTCACTAACTCACTTGGACCTTCCTCCATACACCTATACACCATTACAACACTGTTACCATAACAAAAAGAAGAGAGCGCACTTGTTAAGAAGAGAGAAGGTAGTGTATAGAGCAGACAGCCATTTTTGATTTCCTAATTTGTAAGTCACTAACAGTTCTTGTAGAGCAGCAACACAGCACAGAAAACAGTCCTAAAGTGATAACGATGATGAACAAGACAGCAAGAAGAGATCATTCACTTTCCACTTTTTGAGAGCAATAAGAGAGAGTAGGAGCATAGACAGGGGAGTTTGATCATCTCCTTCCCCTCCTCCTACTCCTCCTACTCCTCCTCCTCCTCCTCCTCCTCCTCCTCCTCCTCCTCCTCCTCCTCCTAGAAGAAAGTGATTGATATTATGAGAGTTTTGAAGCAGTATTGGCCTCAATGAAGAAATGACTGCGACATGGTTCTCAGATTTGAACTGACTGTACGCCTATACATGGACAAAACCAATTCATTTTTCACCAATTCCACTCCTACCACACCTCCTCTGATGTAATAATCTGTTCTAAAGACTTCAGTCTATCACACACAACACCTGACACAGAGAGAGAGAGAGAGAGCAGTGTTCATATCATAGCAGGTTAACTAATGATCTTTCTCACCAGATGTAATAGAGTTTTCTGATCTGATGTTTGGTAAGATCTGAGGTAGACAATTCCTCTCAAACAAACTCTGACATTCTTTAAGAATCACAATTGCTCTCTTTACATCTTCTTCAATCATCTTCATCTTATACTCACACCACTTCACTAGGATCATTACATCATTATTACATCATCATTACATCATCCACTAACCCCGAAGAAAGAATTCAGAGCATCCTCTCCAGCCTCCAGAGTGACCACAAGCTAGCCGAGAGTAGGAGAGAGATTGTTGTAGAGGAGTAGAGGAGGGAGGGTGACTGCCTGATTTTTGAAAATAGTCTAATTTTAGTTCAGAGTAACACAGACAGATCTACAGCACTATATGTAAATTATGAGACCAATGAAATGATGGAATTAACCATTGCAATTTCTTGGAGATTAGTATAATCTTTAGAAGATGGAGAACTGGGGAGGATGGTTTGAGAGATAGAGATGATGTAATACAGTATTATACCAGAGAGGAGAAGGGGAAATGAGATGAGGTTTGATCAGTTCATACAACTCCATAAACAACTTTGCCACAGAGAAACTAGCCTCACTCCTGTGGGACAATGGATGGATTATGATTCACATTATTTTAATAACCAACAGACCACTGATGGTTATAATGAATGGCCAGGAGAGAGAGATAGTTGTACACCAGTCTAATTATACCACTAATAATGATTATAACAATAAATTAACAAATCTGATAATCTGGAGTGTACCAATTTTTCTGGTTGTCATGGAGATATGATTTTACTACACAGGTAGAGAGTCGAGGAGGATTGGAGCAATCTGATTGGTACGTCTTAATGGATTCATGGGATTCGTGAAGAGGAGAAAGAGCACAAACATCACCAAACTCACACCCTCTGCATTGTGAGGTAGTCACATGATTGTCACATGACCAATTTAATAACCTCATATGATCTGGTAAGAATTTAGCAAATCTCTCGGTAGCACTGACTTGTTCTTTACGAGACTTGACCTGACCCATTAAAATGACAGTGGAATTATTGAATTAGCTATTAAACTTACTCTGCTAGACCGCCTCTTTGGTAACACTGCTTGGGAAACATCAGATGCTAGTTTTCTTTTTCTTTCTCCTCCACCACCACTTTCTTCACCACTAGCCTCTTCTATATGACAGATATATATTCCAGCAATTAATAGTGGGTGTGGCTAACCAGAGGAAGTGGGTGGAGCCTGAATGATGAGGTGTGGAAGAAGTGGTTTGTCAATAGTTCCATGATGTAATAGAGAGAGATTAATAGGAGTTGTCATTGATGATTGTTTCTTACACTGATGAACTAGAGATAACAAACTATGACCTAAACAATAAACACTATACACAAGTCACATGACTCCTTAGCAACACTCCATAGCAATAACCTGTAGTAGGTCAATGGCTTCATAGGTTTGATAGGCTCTTCAAGAACTTTGACCTCTGATAGTAGACCACACCTACTAGCCATTTCCTTGGCTTCATCAATGAATTGGTCCGAATCTGGTGGGCGGGGCTTCGCAAGATACCTATACTAAATATAAAACTAACTGCAGTATTGAATGTTATACTAACATTCTCAATTTTGGAAAGAATGTAATAGCGTGTGAGGAAGAGGCAGCAATATGATGTAAATAAGCCAGTCCTGTAAGAGATCATGTGATCAGAGGAATAAGTCATGTGACTAACCTCTAGGGAACTCAGGAGCATGTGGAAGAACGTCATTAATCAATTTGAGACATTCTGTGATATAGTATTGATGTAATAATAGGGAGATAGAATAGGGATTAACCAGTGATGTCATCCAGTGCAAATAGAACACAGCAGAGAAGGTTGACAATTGGCCAATATAGTGATTGACATCTTCTCCCCTAATGACAGCCATAGCAATCAGTAGGAGATAAGAAATGGAACAATTACTTCTTCTAAGGCTCTCCTGGCTAACAGAAGATGACCTAGATCAACTGCTGTCTGAGCTAACTGGTACCACACAATTATCTCTGAACCATCCAACTCTACTGCCTACCATTGTATGATAGAGATATATTTTTCAAAATACATTTCAACCTTTATGAAGGCATCCAAAGCAGAGGAATGGTCTCCATGACAACGAGCTATAGTGCCAATATTTTTGAAAGATAGAAATTTAATTTTCATCATTGTACGGCAGGAAACATCAGCCTATGAATAATTCATAAGGTAATAACTGAGGTTCAATATCATTGTGGTAATACCTCATCCATAACCTTTGACCCCAGAATCTCCAAATACAGTGCTCTTGCCTTCTCTCCCTCTCCTCCCTGCTGCAATCGTATGGCTTCATGATATCTTTGTAAACATGCCGACTCCTGTATCCATGACAACAGCTAATATAGTAGAGTATTATTCTTATCAAAACCTGAGCCTCTTTCGTTGTCTTCCTCTCAGCTTGTTCCACCCTCAATGGCAATTCTGATGATGAGCTTTTCTTATTGAGAGCTGCAAACAACATCTTCCCTCGTAGATTCGAACTTTGACCTCTATTACTTTAATTAGTGCGCACTTTCCACGTGTCTAGCTATAGAGAGATGATGTTGAGTATAGCGGCAGTCAGCAGAGCAGGGAGATGGTCTGGAATAAGACATATATGGCATCAGAGACCTGGCCAGGTAAAGATAGAGATGAATGGATTGTCAGTGAGGGTTGTCACAGACTGCAGGTCTCTCCACTACCTCTGCCTTGCCTGGAGCTCGAGCTAATACAGTGATCAACTTTGTTCCTCAGCAACAAGCTTGGGTCGTTGAGAGATTTGGTAGATATTTGAGAACACTGCAACCAGTCAGTCAGTCCAGTCACGTGATATGATGTTATTTGTTGTTGTATTGCAGGGTCTGAATTTACTGATACCATTTGTTGATCAAATCAAATATGTTCAGAGTTTGAAAGAAACAGTTGTAGACATTCCTTCTCAATCTGCCATTACTGAAGGTCACCTCACACACTATCTCTTCTTCCTCCGTTATAAACTCCATTCTCTCAATCATCAGATAATGTAACTCTACATCTTGATGGTGTTCTCTACTATCGTGTCACTGATCCTTACCTCGTGAGCTAACATCTCATAATTACATCATAATGATGTCATTGTTAAAGGCATCCTATGGAGTGGAGAATGCTGAGTATGCAGTGGTTCAGTTAGCTCAGACCACCATGAGATCTGAATTAGGTACAATATTATTATACTGTATTATAACACTAGTTATTGTCATAGGGAAAATCAAGTTGGACTCTGTCTTTCAAGAGAGAATGAATCTCAATCATATGATAGTTGGTCAGTGTCTACCAGTCTATCAATTTCTTCTGAACTCTCTCTCTCTCACTCTCACTCTCACTATTCTCAGATGCAATCAACTATGCAGCAGAGGCTTGGGGTCTGCGATGCCTG
Organism: Phenganax stokvisi; assembly: GCA_025400075.2. Lineage (NCBI taxonomy): Eukaryota > Metazoa > Cnidaria > Anthozoa > Malacalcyonacea > Clavulariidae > Phenganax > Phenganax stokvisi. The sequence goes on from JAODVQ020023977.1 coordinate 11,763, forward strand.
CGTTATGAAATTAGAGATATACAACTCCCTACTAAAGTCAAGGAAGCAATGCAGATGCAGGTACAGTACAGTGATATTGAATGAGTGGAATAAATTATGTGTTTGGTGTTGATAGGTTGAGGCAGAGAGAAAGAAAAGGGCTAATATCCTAGAGTCAGAAGGTAAATTTAACTAGTGAAATAGAGTGTAATTAAAGTGTTTGTTAACAGGAATAAGAGAGTCAGCAGTAAACAGAGCTGAAGGATTACGGCAGAGTAAAATATTAGCCTCTGAGGCAGTTCGTATCGAGCAAGTTAACCAGGCTAAGGGAGAGGCATCTGCCATATTAGCTCGTGCTACAGCCAGAGCCCATGCTCTTCTAACTCTAGGGAAGGCCTTAGGTGCAAAGGTCAGGCACCATTTTACTGTATAAAGTTGGAAAATGGTATTACCTGTATACCTAGCATGGTGGTAGTGCTGCATCACTAGCTGTTGCAGAACAATATGTTCAGGCATTTGGAAAATTGGCAAAAACTGGAAACACTCTATTACTCCCTGAGAAGACTGGAGATGTAGGCTCCATGGTAGCTCAGGTTAGTGTGTATTCTATTTGAACCACACCATATGAGGTTAGTTCCATAGGCAATGGCTATATATGGGCAGATGACAAGGAATAGTGAAGGGGGTGGTGAGGAGGAGGAAAGAGAAGGAGGAGGAGAAGGAGATGATAAACTACTTCATCAAGTTACTGCTGAGGCTACTAAGGACCTTGAAGAAGTGCTGAGTCAGCTAAATGACAACATTGACAAGATGTCTACAACAGACAAAATTTCTTCATCTCTTCCTCGTTCATCTACCACTCCACAGCAACCCACTGCTGAGCCACCACATTTCACTCTGGCCACATCCCCCACAAACCGTAGGGGACTCGACCCCAGTTCTCCTACTAGCAATAGAGACCCTCCAGTTGTATAAGATAATATTATTATTAATATTGAGTGATGACCTCACACAACACAAAATTAGATCTGAACAGCTGCTGGCAATTAACAATGAAACAATATAATACAATTTATTATATTAGTTTATCAAGTGAAGAATGACTCTCTCTCTCTCTGTGATGATGACCTGACAGCGCTCAACTACTGAATCAACCGATTAACTGCTGCATTCAGGTCACCTCCTGTCTCTATCAGAGCTGTGGGTGGAGCCAGTGATCATGTGACAGTCATGTGACCTAAAATATACCTGCAATATTTCTCTGTCGATCCGGGAATCCCATGTTAGCTAGTTGTTCAAGTTGAGAGCGGTAGACTACCTCCGCCTGCTGCTGTTGGTTTAGACCAGGAGTGGTAAGTGGCTGACTAGGCTGCTGCTGTGAGGATGCAGTGGTGGGCGTTATTTGAGATAGAATTTGTTGCAGCATGTCTTGTGTGAGAGCAGACTGTCCAGAGGTAGTTGGTTGTGATGGAGCACCACTACCTAGTCTGTAGGAGAGTGAAAGAGGAGAGAGAGTAGCTGTGTTATGCCATACCCAGACTGGGAGAAGGCAGAAGGAGAAGTAGCCTGTAGTCTCATCATTCCTTGCTGTATCTGCATCATTGCACTCAGTGCCTCTGGGTTACTCATTATCTGTCTAAACTCCTCTCTCTGCATCTATTAGTGGATCACATGACAGTCACATGACCAGAGAATATCACACCATTTGAGCTGATTGTCTTGCCATTTCAGCAGCTCGAGGGTTATTAGCAAACAATGGATGATTTCTCATCATCTGAAAGAATTAGTCAAAATAAAACTTTGTTTGAAACCGTCCACTTACTTGTTCCATTAACTGAGGGTTGTTAATTAGTTGCTGCATCATTTCTTGATACACTGGGTTCTAATTACATAATAATATCAAAATTCCACTGTCTAGTGTTCACTAATTTTACCTGCATCAGCTGGGCCATGTTGCTTGGATCTGGCAAGCCAAGCCCTCCTCCTAGTCCACTGCCTCCTCCACCTCCACCTCCTCCACCTCCACCTCCACCACCTCCACCACTACCTCCTATTCCTCCTAGCTGTCCCTGCAACTAGTGCACACAGTGCATTAAATAGAGAAAGACAGGGAGCCCTGGGTTTCATACCTGCATCATTTGCTGCATCATTTCAGGATTTGTCATCATTTGTTGCATCATTTGTTGCTGGAATCCCAGTCCTGAAGCCACACCCCCAGCTCCACCTCCTCCACTACTGGCAGTAGTAGTAGTAGTAGTGGAAGTTGGAGCAGTTCTAGATGAGGTAGACCCTGTCGTTCTGGGTGTTGATGATGATGATGATGATGATGGGATAGTGCCACCAGCCCAGGGGTTAGGCAGAGGAGCAGTGTTAGGTGTTCCTTGTGGTGCAGATGGTCCAGGATTTGGGGTGTCTGTATAAGAATAGTATTATTAGAGATTTTGTTAAGAGAGGTTATGGTACTTTGCTGCTGATTGAATAGAGCTGAAAATGGATTGTTCTGCATCTGTTGCTGTATCTAATAGAACACAGTCATTTGGTTAGTTAGTGAATAGAGTGAGTTATTACAGATTCTTGTGCTGCATCCATCATTGGTTCTTGAATTTCATGATACATTCTAGCCAAGGCATTAAAACCTCCAGGAATACTCTGCCATGGAGGTAATATAAGACAATTAGAAGAGGAAAATTAGGAGTCACCTCAATATTAGATAACTGTCTGTCCTGTGATCTCATCATCTCTCTCATGGCAGCTGGATTGCGAGCCATCTCCATTGCTTGTCTCATCAACTCAGGGTTGTGTAGTATATGAGTCAATTCAGGGTTTCTCTAAGAGAGAGAATGGTGTATATAACAGGAGGAAGGTAATAAGAAGAAAGAGAGAGAGACCTCCATGAGTTGCTGGATTTGAGGATTAGATGTTAGCATTGACTGTAGAGTGTCCGGATTAGAGAGAAGGTTCTGCATTAAAGGACTCTCCATTAACTGTTGCATTAGTTCTGGATTGTTCATCAGCTGCTGTTGAGCCTGCATCATCTGAGACTGGAAATCTCCTCCTAGTCCCATTCCCATTCCACCTGGTCCTATTCCCAATCCACTTGGTCCGATTCCACTATTAGCACCAATTCCTCCTCCTCCTCCTCCTCCTCCTCCTCCACCACCACCTCCTTCAGCTGGTGCAGGAGTCTGCTGTTGTTGAGTCTGTGACTGTACAGGAAGAAGAAATGACAAGAGAGAGAGAGAGAGAGAGAGAGAGAGAGAGAGAGAGAGAGAGAGAGAGAGAGACTGATGACTCACCCTTTGTTGTTGTCCAGAACTAGATCTAACAACAAGATGAACTGTTACACCAGATTTCACTCCCTGACTCTCTAAACTCTCTTCATCTTTCAAAATACGACCAGCAAATATCAAACACAGCTGATCCACGGAAAACTCTTCCTTCTTCTCTGACAACTGTTCCTTTAACTAAGACGGTGAGAGAGACGGTTACAGACTCTTGTCTAGCCCTGAGAGCGACTTAGAAAACCTCACGCCTCTTACCTGTTTCCCAGTCGCGTCTGAGGCTACTTCAATCTCTATCTTCTCTTTGGTAGTCTTTATAGTAAGTCGCAACTTATCGATCGTCTCCTCCGCCATTTTGTTATAAGCACTCGCTTAATTGATGATGACATCATTGACCGAACTAATAACTTATGCGCATGCGTTAAAATTTCCGACATTTTGAGCCAGCTCAAAAAAATATTTTCTGACAAAAAGCAGACACACACACGGACGACGACAAAAATGAGGATTAAAATGTAGTGAGCTATAAAGGAAGCTCATCATGAGCTCTTGCTGTTATACAAAATAAGGTGGTGGTTAGGAGAGAGTGGAGCTAGCTGAGCAACAGAAGAGACTGGACAAACCACGCCCAGCTCTCTCTCCTGCTCCTCCCTCAGACCTCTTTTTTGCCATATAGTCCTCGTTCTCCTTCTTCCTAATACATCGAACTACCTCCGAGAAGACCTCCTCCACATTATGCCTCAGAGCTGCCGAGGTCTCAAAAAATGGACAGTTGAATTCCCTAGCCATTGCCTCTCCCTCACGCACTGACACCTGACGTCTGCCACATTATATACAATATCCATATCAATTAATTTAATCAGTGAATTAAATTATTTACCTTTGACCCAGGTCACTCTTATTACCAGCAATAACTATAGGGACACTCTCATAATTTCTGACTCGATCAATCATTTCTTTGAATCTGTAGAGCTCATCATAACTTCTTTTTTCAGTTATTGAGTAGATCAGAATGAAACCTTCTCCTCCTCTCATGTACTGCTCTCTCATTGCTGTAAACTCATCCTACATGGAGAGACTGACTAACAGATATTGCACTACAGTGTGCCTAGTGTCGTGGGCCCAGTAGACATAAGAACAGAGCACAAAGCACAGTCTGAAGCTAGCATTTACCTGTCCTGCAGTGTCTAGCACATCCATAATTCCTGGATGATTATCAATTACTACTTGTTTCTGATATGCATCCTCTGAAAGAGATAGAGATAGTTAGGTGGCTGCTAATAGAGGGATGTTGTTACTACCAATTGTAGGATCATGGTCTTCTAGGAAAGTGTGTGATACAAACTGCAGTGTCAGTGCTGGAAGTAAGAGATCATGGAATGAGATGGTATGAGAAGGAAGAGCCAAGTTGACCAAGGCCATGTATTAAAAAATATGCAGTCATAACTCTATTCAATATTTGTTGGTTCTAGTGCATTGAAGGACCATTAGACACACAGAAAGACGGGAAGTTTGCAGTCTAGTTGACTGTTTACTATCTCTATGGTAAACTGTGTATAATAGATCTCGTCACGCTAATTTGAGCAGATACCACCCACACAAACGAAGAGCAATTCTTTCATCCTCCTCCGCCCCTCTCTGTGTTTCACTAATACTGCAGGTACCTAGTATTTGCAGCTAAGTGAGGTGTCTAGTAGTAGCTCACCAGATTTCCCTACACCGCCTTGACCCAGTACCACGATACGATAGACTCTATTACCAGATTGGAATCTGGCGTTAGGACCGTGATGTAGCTCCGTGACCTGAGGTGTCGGCATAGCTGGATTTCCCTGGCCGTTGGTTTACTGCAGATCGCTTGAGCTGTTCCAGTCGCTAAATGGCTGTATGATCGATGAAGGACGATGGCTAGCTACCTAGCTAGCTAGAGTCGCAATTATTGGGCGAGGAAAGACACCAGCTTTTATAAGCGGAAAACGTGTTACTATTTTTAGAAAACCCACGCAAAGAGGAAATAAGTTCAAAGGTTGAATATTTGCACATGCGCAATATCATTTCTACGGCCGGCAATGCAAAATATATTATAATTAGTTCCTCGTCGGATCGATTGAAGTGCGGTAACTCCGGTGCTGCAGCTTACCTTCCTGTAGACGGGAAGATGAACTCAAACAAGAATGCTAGTCCTAAAATCGTAACCAGAGGACCCTCTAGATCATCACGTGAGCTAGCTAGCCATTTAGCTCACCATTAGCTAGAGCTATTGAAATAATGTCTGTTTCTTGCGCTGTGCAGTGGTCCATCAAGCTAGTGTTGGATCATCTGAGGAGGACTGGGACGACGACTCTCCTCGTTCACTCCCTCGCTCCCCCTCTCCTTCCTCTTCCACCGTCAGATCTACCAGCCCAGTTCCTCCATTGAAGAAAAAGAAAGAGAAGAAGGATAAGAAAAGAGTGTCAATATTTTCAAGGAAAAAGAGGAGGAAGAAAGGCGGTAGTGTTGAAGAAGGATGTAGAGGGGATTCAGATAGAGCAGGAGATGATCTCACTGGATTTGCTGATGTTTTAGAAGACCCCAGTCTAGTTCATTCCAATCATCTGTTACTACCAATACCTGGCAATATTGTCAGATCTTTCAGTGACACTCAGGTAACTATTATATATATATGTATATATAGCTATCAATATAGTATTCTATTGTCCTAGGTACATCGTGTAGGAAGAGATATAGCAGCAGAGAGATCTGGAGAAGAAGAGGAAGAGGAGGAGGAGGAAAAGAAAGAAAAAAAGAATTATTTGGTTCAAGTAACCCTGGAATCAGGTCATGACCTTGCTATCAGAGATAGGACAGGTGAGTAAACAGTATTTGTTATCTTTCTATTTGATACAATGCCCCGTATCACATATTTTATAAATTTATAGAATTGTTTATTTCATTGACCCAACTCCCCTCTCCAGGCAGTAGCGATCCTTATGTAAAATTCAAATATGGCAGTTTCAAATATCGTTCGACTGTGGTGAACAGAAATCTCAATCCAGAATGGAACGAAGCATTCTCCTTCGTCACAAACCAACTCCAACTACCTCTAGAGGTCAAAGTCTACGATCACGACTTTGGGTCAATGGATGATTACATGGGTGGAGCTACAGTGTTTATTAAAGGTCATCGTCATGGAGAGTTAGTATGACATCATCATTACATCACTATTAATAGCTCTGTTGCAGAATGAATATAATGAATGTAGGATTGAGAGATCCCAATGCTAAGGAGAGGTCTCTAGGCTATCTTAGAATATCAATCTTCATATCAGAGTTCACTGATGAGGTCATTAATTAAAAGTACGTGATTAAAATAGTTTGTTAATGACTTGCTACAGAATCATGATTGGGAGAATGCAATACCACATTCCATTCAGGAATGGAACAGTATTTTATCAGTTCACCTGCTGAGTGGTTCCAACTTACCTAGCAAAGATAGCAATGGTAAGTGTGACTTGTGGGTGTGGTCTTTTTCTATTAGTATATTGTACACAGGGTATAGTGATCCTTACTGTAAGTTCAAACTGGGCAGACAGAAGAGGAGAAGTAAGGTATGAACTGCTGTAACATTCTTCAAATATATTATCTCTGTTGTTGGGTGTTACAGGTAGTTCATAGATGTCTGAATCCTAATTGGAAAGAACAGTATGATCTGAGGATGTACAGTGGTGAGAGTAGTACACTACATCTTGAGGTCTGGGATTGGAACCTCATGCAACCTGATGACTTTATTGGAGTGTTAGTTACATTTTTGTTAATGTATATTTCCCCCCTCCTATCTCTGATACACTGTGTAGGACACACATTGATCTAGACAGTTTGACAAAGGAACAAACTCATGATATGACTCTCCCACTACAAGGAGAATATCATGAAAAAGGTTTCATTGCTGTCATATTCAAATTATTATGTTCCTCTGTGATATATTAAAGGAACTGTTCATGTGTTACTAACCATCACTGGTACTAAAGCTACTGAAGTAACTGATAGAAAGAAGGAGACAAATGAATTAACACTAAATAAATATGTGAGCTCAGTATATCTATATTATAATAATTGTTATCCCACACGCACAGTTACTATCTCATTCACTGGATTGGAGGGAAATTGGTGATGTTGGCCATATGATGGTCCTCAGTGAGTTCATTTAATCACTCCTCTAACAGCTCCATCGCCTCCTCCTCCTCCTCCACCTCACTGCAGTTGACCGTATAGAGGGTCTCAGTAAGACAGCTGATTTGTTTGCAATTGCTGAGGTCGGCAATTCTCAAGCCAGGACTCATATTATCTACAAGACCAGTTCACCACAGTGGATGAAAGCATTCCATTTGTTAGTGGTCAAATTACTATCTAATCCTCCTCTACTACACTGTCCAATATAGTGATGTGAAAGATGTTCACTCCATTCTCGAAGTTGCTGTGTACTCTCAGAAGAATAAACCTGAACTGATTGGCAAGATTAAGATTCCTCTCCTACAGGTTAGCTCCTTTACAAACTCATCATATCACAATCTCTCTTCATTGTCTGTCTGTCTGTCTTTACTCAGCTGGAGAATAGGGTTTATAAAGGCTACGTCCTCAAAGACAAGAAATGTGTAGATAGATCTTGTGGTGTGCTCTATTTAGAGTGTCACCTGATGTATCAACCAGTTAGAGCTGCACTCAGGACATTGAAACCAAGAGAAAATAAACTGATGGAACGCGAAGCACCTTTCCAACGCAAGGTTTGACTAATTCCCAGTAGTTCAATTTGTAATAGTATCATCTACACCAGGTTCTAATGTACAACATAAAGAGAATTAAAGAATTATCAAATAACTTGTCGTCAGGGTTGTCCACCATTAGACATATCTACAACTGGGAAAATAAATTACATTCTTTCCTTGCTCTGTTGGTGAGCTCTAACTGGAATAAGAGCCCATGAGCTGCTATCTCTCTGATAGGTGTTTGTATTGGCATGTTTGATGGTGGAGTTATGGATGGTACCGCTGTTACTAGCTGTGGGACTGCTGGTACAATATTGTCTGGTGTATTGGAGAGGTGAACACAAATGGCAGAAACTAGCGAAACGGCAATCCAGTACTACCAGTTATTCTGAGTCATTAGACAATCCTCCACTAGAGGTATGAAATATATAGAGTAGTAGTAGTAGGAGGAGGAGGAGGTTAAAACTTAATCATTATAGATAATAGGAGATGACTGGTCTGATCTTGATGATGATATTGATGATGTCACTGCAAGCAAGGGAGATGGAAAAGGAGGAAAAAATCTGAGACAGAAGTTTCGTCAGTTTCAAGATATTCTGCTGATTGTGCAGAATGTATTGGGGGAGATAGCTGATGGTGGAGAAAGAATTAATAAGTCAGTTTGTTAGTACTCCTGTTATTAATTGTTATGATCATTATTATTTCAGTCTGTTGGCTTGGAAGGTCCCATTTCTAGGATGGTTGTCAGTTACTCTACTTCTTATTATTACTGTTGTTACATACATTATTCCTCTTCGTTACCTCATCTTGATCTGGGGTAATTCTCTCTCTCTCTCTCTCTCTCTCTCTCTCTCTCTCTCTCTCTCTCTCTCT
>JAODVQ020024083.1:0-17855 GCA_025400075.2 Phenganax stokvisi
AGTCCAGTTGGTTGCACCAGACCGCAAGTACTCTGTGGTGCTGCATCAGAGTTGGGTGGTGCAGTAGAACGAACTGTGTCTGGATGAGCATATAATGTAGCTGGGAGAGTCTGTGCCATAGCAGCTAGACTCGGTTCATAGTTCCAGATAGATTGATCTGGTAGTCCAGTTGGTTGCATTATACCACAAGTACTTTGTGATTTTGCATCAGAGTGAAGTGGTGGAATAGAATGAACCATATCTGGATAGATAGTAGCTGGTACAGCCTGTCTCACAGCAGCTTCTCGTAGACTCTGTTCATACTGCCTAAAGTTCCAGACAGAGTTATACAGTTGATCTGGTAGTCCAGTTGGCTGCACTAGACCTTGATGCTGTTGTGGTGCCTGCTGTGGCATCTGCCCACTGGAGAGATGATGTTGAGGACGAGAAACAAAGTGTGATCCACGTGGACACTGTTTCTGCTGTCCTGGGTTGTAGACAGAGTTGTATTGGTGACCCGATAGTCCAGGGGAATGAGAGGTAGACTGTCGACCAAGTTCCACAAACTGTCCAACTCGAGGATCACAGCCAATTCCAGAGAATGCTGAACCAGGAACATGATGATATTGCTGGGCATTTGACTGGTATTGGCTGGTACTATGACCATCATACCCAGCACCCACTCCCACCTCTGTGGTCAGGTTGGTAGCATTCAGCTGCTGCTGGAGGTGGTGGTGATGGTTGAGGTCTTGATTCCTTGGGTCACACTGCCCCAGATTGATGTCAAAGCATGAGGGATCAATAGTGTCAGGGAGAGATGGTAGAGTGGGCAGTGGAGTTGGCTCTCTGTCATCATCTCCACAGATTGATCTCAACTCCGCCATTGATGAAGTCTCAGACTCAGCATCCTCATCCCGAGAGGTACACTGCTGTACAGCAGAGTGTAGCTGGTCCTCCCACCACTGGAAGACATTGTCACCAGAGAGGTTGGTCTGGTGGAGTTCTCTATCATTGCCACCCAAGCCTCTCTCCTGGTCTCTGTCTCCAGTCGGGTCTTCCTCTGATGACGATTCACCCAATAAGGTGACTGCTCCACCAAAGCTACTGGTCGTGAGTTTGATTTCTGCAACAGATACCTCTAGTCCTGTAAGGTCTTCTTCTGGAGCAGCATGAAGCTGGTTAGTGTTGTGACCATGACATCCAACTTCGGTTTCTGAGATCAGATTGTGTTGCTGGTTGTGGTTGTGATGGTTGAGATCCTGATCCCTCTGGTCACACTGCCTCTGATTGATGTCAAAGTAGGAGGGATCAGTGGTGTCGGGGAGAGATAGTGGAGTTGGCTCTCTGTCATCATCTCCACAGATTGATCTCAACTCCGCCATTGATGAAGTCTCAGACTCAGCATCATCATCCCGAGTGGTACACTGCTGTACAGCAGAATGTAGCTGGTCCTCCCACCACTGAAAGACATTGTCACCAGAGAGATTGGTCTGGTGGAGTTCTCCATCCTCGACAACCGAGGCTCTCTCCTGGTCTCTGTCTCCAGTCGGGTCTTCCTCTGATGAAGATTCACCCAACAAGGCGACTGCCCCACTAAAGCTGGTTGTCCTGTGTTCGACAACTGTCGCAGATACCTCTAGTCCTGTGAGGTCTTCTTCCAGATCAGCCTCATCGATCTCATCATTTTTTGACGATGAGAGAGTGTCGTCGAGTGACGAGATGTCAGCGTCACAGCCAGACTCTCTGAGACTGTTCTCAGTAGTGATACCATCGTCCTCGTCCTCTTCTCTCTCACTGTAAAAGTAGACCAATGACAGGCCAGAATCATCCACATAGTCATCCTCATCGAAGGATGAGTGAGAGAAGGTGGTCGATGTGATAGAAGAAGTGGATGTAAGTGAGTTTAGAGATAGTGTGGAGGTGAGGGGTTGAGTGGTAGGATTCTCGACTTCCACGACTCTAGTGTTAGTGGTATCATCTTCCACTGAAGGAGCACTATAGAAAGGATATATTACAATCGTCCTCTGCAGAAAGTTGTTTGACTCTCACCTTCCATCCACACGCTGTTCTTGATCGCGACTCGCAGCTCTTTGCTCTCTTTGCCGTCTCTGGAGTCCTGCATAATGCATTTCGCAGTATTAAAGTCATTGGATTGGATAAAATGTTAACCCACTCATTCTCAATCTCGTCCTGAGCAAGGACGCAATGCGTCTTCTCGGAGTCTCCGTCCTGCGAGTAGCAGTAGACGGTCTTCTCCGCTGGATGATTCGCACCAGGCGATTCTTGATAGAGATCAGCTTTGCTTTGATGCAATTCATTCTCTTGGAAAGCAGTTAAAACGCAGTAAAGATACTCAGCCAACAGAGCTCAAGTTCTCTTCACCATTCGTTGAAACAACGATAATCCGCATCGCGTCTGGACGCGCTTTTTGCCATGATACCGTGAGCATGCGCACATTCTAGAAATTTAAACGCACGCGCACAAACAAAATCAGTTCAGCTCGACGAGAATTTAGTCATTAGTCAGTTCAGAGCAATACATTTATGTCAAGATGGAGAGAAGGAATATATGGGTGTATTTAATGTCGCTGGCCCTATTTGGCCTAGTGCACTGTAACGAAACTAGCGAGTTCAACCAGACGGTTGATGCATACGATAACTGCTATCGTGGATGCGACTCTACCACGTCGCCGCCTGTTGAGAATTTACTTTGTCGCTGCGATTCGTCCTGCGCTATCTACGGAGATTGCTGTCATATGACGAACGAAAATATTGACTCTAGTCCACTGGAAGGATTATTGGAGTGCCGCAGTGTTCACCTGGACGAAAGACAGCAACCGGGCTGGAAGGAATCGTTCTGGATGGTTTCCGCCTGTCCACCGCAGTGGCTGGACGATCGAGACGACCCACTGGCTCCGATCATTTTCAGCAACTGCTCCAGTGGTAGCGACGATCTCCCGCCAGTCACCGACCTGCGAACCGGAATGGCTTACAAGAACGAATACTGCGCAGTGTGCCACGGTGTTAGCAATTTCACGCAGTGGGGCTACACACTGGCCTGTCGAGAGAATTTTGAAGAGATTGCCTCGGCACCGGGCTTCCAGTTCACGTTTGATAATCTACTGACTTATTGCAGGACGTGCGGCTACAGGGAACCTTCTTCGCCTTCATCAACAGCCCGGCCCTGTTTTCATCCCTCTCTAGTAAATGAAGACTGTCTGGATCGTGACACTCTGGCGATGAAATCAGGAGAACCAATCTCAGAGAGTTCATATCAGAACATAGTGGATCAGTGTCGCAATGGACCTATTAGTCCATTGAGAAACCCATCTAGTGGAACTCCATACAGAAATCAATACTGCGCTCTTTGTGACGGAGTTAGTGTCAGCAGAGAAGAGATGAGTTGTGTTGATCCTTACAACGTCAGGGATACCACCAATTATTGCCAGTATATAGAAATTCCTACTACTGAAGCCACTGTCATGACCACTACTCCAACTGAAGAAGTCACAACTGAGCCTCCTCTACCTGCCGGTCTACTACCTGGGCCCCTAGGAAAACCAGGCATTCCTATATCATCAGATTCCTTTTTTTTTACCACCGAAGACACTTTTTTTGAAGCTCCTCCATCTTTCACTGTGTTTCTGGATGTGAACAGAAATACACAAACAGTCACGGTAAAAACGGAGACAGTCACAGATCAAGTAGTATTCAACGTCTCGCAGAGCTGTGAGACTGGCCAAGTGTTTGATCTAGTTCTGGAAGAGTGTCGAAAGACAGTCTGTCAAGAGGTGGCCATGGGGGAATCTTGTCAAATTAGTGGACCTATCACTATTAACAATGTCACTGTCAATGTCTCATCTATCTGCGGTAATGGGTCTGCTATTTATCTAAATCATTCAGAATTCACACCAGTTAACAATAAGACTTTGCAATATGGAGGAGAAGTCTATGATATTATTGGCTTTACAAATGATGAGTTACCAGTCATCTGTGTACATTTTACACAAAACGTAACTGTGGAGGTTAATGGAACAGAGGAGAGAAATGTGACTGACCTTCTCTACACATATCCCACAGATTTTTCTGTTCTCACATATGTTGGATGCTCTCTCTCTGTAATTGGCTGTACCATTGTACTGTTAACCTATGCTCTTTTTAAAGAGCTGCGGACCCTCCCTGGAAAGATTCTCATGAATCTCTGTGCTGCTATACTAGCCACTACTGTCTTCCTCCTACTTGGGATTCCATTGTTCTCTCTGTCTGAGAAAGAGGAACTTTGTCACACGACGGCCATTTTATTGCACTGGCTTGTCCTCTCTGAGTTCTCCTGGATGATAGTTATGAGTTTTGAGTTGGCCCGGACAATGATACGAGCTAACCAACTTAAACCGAGTGATACCGAGAGAACCAAGTTGAAAATATTCCTAATCTATCTCCTAATTGGCTGGGGCCTCCCTACTCTTGTTACCACAGTGAGTATAATACTCAACTATAGCACAGAGTATATTCAATATGGAGAGAATGGATTCTGTTGGATTGGAGACCGTAACTCATTCTATGCCGTTTTCGTGGCACCATTGGTTCTATCGTTAGTAGTAAATGGAATAGCCTTCTTCGTTACAACCTACTTACTTATCAAGGCACAGCGAAATCAGGCTAAACTACAGAAAGAGAACAGCACCTCTTACCTCCGAATACATGTTAGTGTATTTTCTATTACTGGTCTCACGTGGATATTCGGTATCATTGCTATCCTTGTCCAACAAGACTGGGCTTGGTACATCTTCATCATTCTCAATGCTACTCAGGGATTCACCATATGCGCCGCCTTCCTCTTCACCAAGAAAGTTTTCCGACTCTATCGCGAGATGTTCTGGCCCAAGATTTCCAGCAAGTTGAGCTTCATGCAATCACTGAAAAAGAACACAATTGACACATCGATGGCCACTCACTATATCAGAAAATCGGAAAAGGTGACTATAACTTCCACAGTGACTGGAAGTGTAATGGACCCTTCCCCTGATCTTGGCCTGACAGCCCCTCCGACTACAGAAGAACAAATCACGATAGAAAAAGATCCAGTACACTATGTTAATACCAGAGATATAGAAGAACAAATTACTACAGAGAAAGATCCAGTACGCTATGTTAATACCAGAGATATAGAAGAAAACCTATAGCACACACATACATCTTCACGCTTTATCACACAGAAACCACTTTTTACTTGTTTGTCTTACAAGGCCCATGTACCACTTCAAATGTTCTATGTTGTTTGTGTCACAGAGTAAAATAATTTGAACATCTGGTGATTCCCATTGGAATGCTACTACTGTAGTGACATTGGGTCTAGTTGCGGTTTGGCACATGGTCATTTACTAAGTTGTGTACAGGTACCCCCACGGGATCAAGTAGATCAAGTGCGTTTGCATCCATGAGTCAGTCAATTGCACGTGATATTGTCTGGTTGCCAAGCAACACAGGAAAACAGGAGTTATCCTGTCAGAGGAAGTGGGTGGGTGAGACAGGAAGAGGTCACATAGTGGGTATTAGAGGTCACACTAAGGGAGTTCCTAGTAAACCTGATATGGACAAACACCTAGGAGGGTGTGACTAAACTTGAGATGCAATCATCCTCACCTGATGGCTATGTCCTTACTTAGTTGCTGGAACACATTTAAGTCATCAGTACTGTATAGAATGAAGCTGGTTCCTTGGGTAAGGTGCTTACACAGAGGAGCTGATCTCCATTGAGCCTTAACTACTATAATAGCTTCCTTTATAAGCTAGGTATATATAATCTGTATAAGCATTTCCACTACCTATACCCACCTACTGATTCAACAGTCACACATACAGAGAGTAGTACTCAACCAAATAAGTAACACAATGTAAACTGTCTGAGAATAATTACATTCCTTAAAGTCTGCCATCGTTTACAATAATTGTGCAATAAAGTGATTATAGTATATACATTGTATCTAAAATCTGTCAGTCTTTGAGCTTCAAACTTGTACTATCATGGGAGGCAATTACAATACGTATCCACAGACTGCCTGTAAGTGTATTCACATGCATATTAGTGATACAAAAGGTAATAGTTTTCTCCAAAATTTTATTGGTCATTCCTCTATTGCTTCTCCATTCTTCTCCGATTTTGACAGTGGCTCTGGTATCAGTGAGTAGTGACTAGTACATCAGTGAGGTTCTGGAGTGTCACTAGTGTTCCCTTGCTGAACGCTCGCTCCACAGATAGCAGGAGAGTGAACAGATTGCCGGGTGTGGTATCGATCACCTGACAGAGAACAGAGATGACGAATCTCATGGCGTGAGACAGGTGGTTCTGGTCCAACTCCTCTGATCTCAAGTGAGAGTCCGGGAGACAACGGTAGGTGGTGCAGGGAGCCTTCGAATCCTCGACAAAGTGAGATATGTGGACCAGTCGAGGGAATCCACCACCTTCTTCTGAGTGAGTCCCAGACCCGGGGATATCTTGAGAGAACAGAGACGGAGAAGAAGATAGTACTTGAGATTCATCTAATGATGATGGTGGTGGGGTAGAAGTTGCCTTTATTTTTCGTACACTTCCAAGAATACTCGATATCTTCTTACTAAACCCCAGTTCAAATTTCCGAACAGCTGTACCAAAGACACGAAAACCATATGATACGTAGTACATTGTTAATAAGACTCAATTTCAATACAAGCTAACTTTTTGAGCTGCTGGGGTTGTTTCTGCATTTGATGAAAACGGTCTCTCGGCAGAACTGGAGATAATAGTGGTGGTTCTTGGTCCAGTTTAAATCTCTAGAAACAAACATACATTAAGCACTTCCTCATCCCAACCCCCCTCTATGTACATATAGTTATAATAATAAATTATCTCTGCAAGAGTAGTTTCACAAGTTAGGACGGATGAGCTGCCCACTTTGCATCCTGTCTTGAGAGGCTTTGGAAACAAGAGTAGGGTATCAGATTTTCTCACGTAAGATTGACGGGGATGTCCTCTTCTGACGAGACTTGTGTGCAGTAGAGTTGGACCCAGTCAACCCAGACTGGTAGAGAATTAGCTGAGGTGAGTTCTTCCCCTTCCCCATCATCTACTCCACTTAGACTACTCACATGTGGTCTCCTACACCCACCAACAATTAGAAAAAGTACTCAACAGGAACTATAGAAGGTGATTATAGTGAGCTAGGCTTACAACCAAAAAAGCTAAATACAAAGATAGCTCTAGCTCATATGACACAAACACAATGGGATACTTTGCTTGTTGGATTTTTAGCTCTTACGGTTGTAAGCCAGCCGAGCATAATCACCTCTATTCCACTTGTACTATGTTTAGCCCTTTTATGTAGAACTTCACTAATTTGTGGGATGGTGCACTTATTTGTGGTAGGGTGTGTGTGAAACTTACTCTGTTAGTTCTGTGTGGTCATCTAGCCCGTAGAGTAATTTCAACATCATGATGATGACGGCAGCACACTCTGAGTCCATCTTCAATTGCCGGGAGAACCCCACCGGTTTATAGACAGAGTCCAGTGCTCTATCTACCAACTTCTTGAAACAATCTGTTTACAAGTTTTAATACTGTGAACAAGTATATAGATATGGCAAAATGCATACCACTAGATAATGTGACAAGAAATTGATAACAGACAGTGTGTTCAGTCAGATACAAACACTTTATACACATAAGAAAATCTAAACTTATAGTATTTATCACTAACTACAGCAACATCAATGTGTATAAAAAAGTAAAAGTCAAAGTTGAACTGCACGACAAACAGTAACCCAGTAGGCTATCAACCTCAAACAATGGGAATCTTACAAGAAAAACATTTTCACAGACAAATCAACATTGAATGAGGCAACAAATGGCTCCTTAAAAAAACAAACAGAGGACGCTACACACAGACTCAAACCTGTAAGTTTTAGTTTATCGAGAATGAAGTGACAGATGGTGTGAGGGTCGGGTCTGGGTATTGGTGGTAGGGGGAGGTAGAGGTAGAGTCTGAAGGCATTCTCCAGAAGAGAAGATGTAGTAAGCACATATTTCTGCGGTGAAAAAACAGTAGTTATGTATTTACTTTATCCAAAGCCTTGTTCACAATGATTATGACACTACGTTTCTAGTCTCACTATTCATTATTGTATATATGCATGACTATCATAAAAATACAGGCTTATGAGCACTTTGTAGCTCAATGCAATCCAATGCTGAAATAGAAAGAACTAATCTCACATTATATTTGAATCTCAGTGCTACAAAACTGAGCCACGTAAGCTCCTAGGCATCATCATATAATTGTGAACCATCTTTAAGTATCTAAGAGTGTCTAACTGTAGAGAGAAACAGGCTCTGGTCCTGTTTTTCAGTTTCGTCCACAGGTTCCAGTGGAGTGTTCAGGGGAATCTTTTCTCTTTGAACCCACCTAGAGAGATGAGATTGAAACTCCTTCATCCATTAGTGCATCTCTCATAGTGAGATTGGCTATAAATGTAACTGGGTGGGGAACTAAACTGAATCATTAGACAGTACTGGTAGGACCACTAAACATGTCCTTCGTGACCTACTTTCTACTATAGGTGTACATCGAAAAGGATTATGAATCACACAGTTGAGAGTATGAATCCTTTCCAGAGCTATAATGTGTATATACCTTATTATAGGTATTACATCAATGGAGTTTCACTAAGATAAGTCATTCTTGTTGTGCAGTGAGCTTTCAGTATGTACCATAGGTGGTTGTGTATCAATCCAAGCCTTTCTTCTCATGTACATAATGTGTGTGGGCAGAAAGGGGCTGGTGACGGGCCTCAATGCTGAATTACAATTAATAGCTGCCTCTAGGTTAGGAATATGATTAACTCCTAACCTAGACCTAGCATACACTTGCAGGAGGGCGCAATAAAATGTAGTGGGTGGGTGGGCTGCATCCTCCTTTCCCCCTTTAGTGATAGCACTGCTACACACTATGTACCTGACAAGGTCTGCAGGGAGCACAGGTTGTTGAGAATAGAGCAATGCCAAGTAGATAACACTGACTGTCATGTGCATTGTGAACAGTCGTGGTTGGTCTTTCGACAGTTCGTCATTGGGGACATATTTCTTACACCGAAAGTTCAGGTAGGCGTGTCTGAATGCCAGAAGTTGTCGACAGTTCATTCCTTTCTCTATCTCCTCCAGTTCACTCCAGTCAGAGATGGACTCCATGATACTCCGACACTCACTAACATCCATTACTTCTGAACTACTAGAAATGGTTTCCACCGTCAGTTGTCTATCTTTGACTTGAGAGGTCTCTCCAGTATCTTCAAAAGTCTGCTGAGAGGACTGAAACAAGAACTTGTCGTCGGGAAATGTGTCGTACTCCGATATCTCTTGACTGGACAGTTTTGCCTTTTTAGCTTTGCTATTATCATTATTTGAGGCTCGCCTCTTTCTTCCTCCACTGGTACTAAATGCAGTCTGTGATCCACTATTACTATCACTACTACCACCACCATGAGAAGAAGGGTGTTCATAAGAAGAAGGATGTTGTCCCATACATTTCCTCTTCCAACCACCACTGATGCTCTGGCCCGGAATCCTGAAGGCATATCCATAATGTCTGAGATAGGTGAACCAGATTAGTCTTACTGCATCCTAAAATCAAATAACAGATACAACTGTACTACGTAACAGCATCTAATATAGCTAATACAAATTACATACTTCTCGTATGCACACATTGAATGTATGGATCATAGATAAAACGCTTCCTATTTTTCTTTATGTAAGTATGTACAATAAATTGATCTGGCTACAATTGGCTATTGCTGGAGACCTTGAGGGAAGGGTCGAAGCCGAGAGTCATCATAGCCTCACACTGCCTCTTGAGTACTTGCTGGAAGATGGCCATAGGATGACCTGACTGCTCACTGTCTGTCCACTCTAATGAAACATACACAGTACATACTGCAATACATTTGTGTCACATTGTGTGTCAGAGAAGATAATAATGTAGCATGTAATTGGATACACCCACATTATCCGCTACACAGCCTTTGGGAATGATAGTAAGCGTGTCATAGAGCACAATGGTAGATGATTCAAAGAGAATAGCATAAGTTGTACACACCACAAATGAACAACAGATGACAGTCTTCTATGTAAAAATAATCTAAAATTCATACTGTACACATATTGACCCCACTGGAACTAAAGTCACAGTAAACATTACTTATCATGTATCATGAGACACCAAGACATACTGTTGTGTTTCTTCTTCTTAGACTTAAGGGTTCTAGTGAACTTGCCCCCTCCGCTCTCCAACTGCGACAACTCCTCCCTGACGTCCTGCGTACGTACAAACAATGATTCACCCCAGATACAACCTGACGCTACCTAACCGCACCTGTGATTGAGTGCCGCACTCTAGACAGAAGAATAAGCCATCTTGAGGGTCTCCAAACTCTGCAGAACCGCACACAGCACACACAGCGGACGACATAGCTTCTCAACACAATGTGTAAAAACAACACGTGGATGTACTCTGACCCTGCTCTATTCCAATTAACGCATCCCAGGCATATTTTGCATTCCGGTCACGCGAACGGCCAATAAATGAACTTTCGAGTGTTTTCTACAACACACTAGACTGACAAAACAAAGCTACCACCATCTCCCTCTTTTCCACCTCTAGGTGAGTTTTAATTCATTACGTAAGCTTAGTGCATTGGCTCCAAAGCCGGAGGGCCGTGTTTAGAACCTAGCGACGGTTTGGGTATCATAAACCCGCTCATTCTCTTCCTGCTTTTTAACTGTGGGTCTTTCACAGTAACTGGAGAGTAGGGTGTGTGATGGAGACGTCACAGACCGACCCGTCCACCCAAGTCACGGACAGTAGCACGACTGGAGGCCAGCAACAGTCGTCACAGACCTCAGCACCGTCATCTCTCTCTGTCGACCAACTCAAGATGCCAAACTTTGTCGATGAGTCTCTACCCAAGGAGACACTAGAGAGCATGGAACAGTTGAGACGCAACGAAGAACTGTGTGACGTCGAATTAGTAGTGGACCAGCAGTGTTTCCGGGCCCACCGTGTGGTCCTGGCTGCCAGCAGTATGTACTTCAGAGCCATGTTCTGTCGTCAGATGGCCGAGAGTGGACAGAGAAGAGTGGTCATACAGGGCGTTGATCCAGATGCCTTGGCTCTACTCATAAAGTTTGCCTATACATGTGCCCTAGAGATCAACGAGGACAATGCCCAGAACCTCTTGGCTGCCTCCAACTTTCTCCAGATGTTGCGGGCACGAGAAGCCTGCTGTAAGTTCCTTCAAGACCGGCTCGACTGCTCCGTCTGTCTCGACGTCGCCGACTTTGCTGAGTTCCAATCATGTCAAGACCTCCTCGAAGCCTCACTGGCCTTCTGTCGCCGGAACTTCACCGAAGTGTCTCAGAACGAGCGATTTGTACATGTATCCTACATGCGAATGAAACATTTTCTCAGCAGCAACGATCTCCACCTCCCAGATGGCGAGGAAGCCGTCTTTAACGCCCTCATAAGTTGGACCCAACACAATTTCCCCGAGCGACAGACACATTTCCAAGAGCTCCTGAACCTGGTGAAACTACCCCTGCTCGGTCAGGAGTTCTTTGCCGTGGAAGTGGCGGCAAATTCTCTGGTCAGCTCCAACGAGCCTTGCATGAAACTCATTCGAGAGGCGGCCAGGGCTCTCTACAACACCTCTTATCCGGACGGCATGTCTCACCTCTGCCGGTTACCCACGCAGATTCCCATGAAATGGTGGCCACGAGAGACTCTCAGAGCTGGAGAGGTCATCCATATTCTGGGTATGTTCTATGTACATCTGTATGTACCTGCCATAGGAAATATCATATAGTGTAGACCTAGCTACAGTGGCGAGGACACCTCTCTATAATGAACACCTCAATATCAACACACAAATTTTGTCTATCTTTACATTGTAACCTCTCCAAAATGGACACCTTACTGTGGCTCCGATGTAACTGGAGAGGTTCCACTGGAAGATTGAGTTTTGAGTCCTGGCCTACAGATGGTCTGTTGTGTTACAGTTTTATCCAATTGCAACTCATCACTCACTCTATAAACCATTTATCATTACAACAATTTGAATGGAAATTGAGGGAAAGTTTCAGGTGTACTGTAGGACGAACAGATACTACAAACAGATAGTATGTAATGCACTTAATGTACATTACAAAGTCAGTTATTACACTCTGACTGTGTTTGATTATTGACCTAGTCTAGTACATAGTACATATATTGGCTCCATAATCTGTTGTGCGGTGCATTAGTTTTGACTCAGATAGATAGAGCTTATTGTGGATATGTGTGTGAGTGTGTATACTAGAATATAATGAACAATGCCATGTTTTTGGCTTGAGTTCAGCCATCATTGCCTGATTCACATAGCGTGCACCCACTCTCCCAACTAAGTGTATATACTTACAATACAAATGAATGAGCTTTGTATGTCTTATGGTGGACTGTTGTGGAAAACTATATCTTTCAGTTTCTCTTGAGCCAATATTGAATTGAATGATAGTTGTATAAACAGTTCAGAAAACCTTCTACTACATAACTAACTTTTAATTATTAGGTACGACTAAGTACTGCCCAATACACATTATAATGGTATAGATGTGAGCTAGTGAACCATAGTGTGTATGGACAACACCCAGTAGTTAGATATTTTCTGCTGTTGATTTCATATAATGGTATGTTTGTTATGTCCTAATTATAGGTAGTGGTAATTGTAAGGCATGGACTATTGAACATTACAGTAGACATACAGTGATGGTACATACATTGTATGATGTTTACTGTGTTATGTAGGAGGAGTGTCGGAGCACGAGACTCTTGGCAATGTCGAGTGCTACGACCCGGAGACAGACCGGTGGGTGGTTGACGTCATACCCCAGATGAGGTACCGACGCAGTGGAGTGGGCGTGGCAGTGCTCCAGGGACTACTGTTTGCCATCGGTGGCTATCTGGAGGGCAAGACCAGCACCGACGCAGTCGAGTGCTACAACCCTAGAACCAAAAGGTATGTTAATGCTGTATAACTAGTACCTACATATTCATTGTAGGCTTTTGCACTGTCCTATTGGCCTCATACATTGTAGGCTTTGGCACTGTCCTATTGGCTTCATTATAATATCTGCCATTGAAACTTCTTTCAATAGTATATGTAGTACAACAGAAAACTTCATGGGAAGGTGGCCTCTTTAATAGCACTGAATATGACTGTATAGCTCAAGGAATATGTGAATGATAAATGGATCTTAAAGATAGAGCTTTTACATGTACTATGTGGCATGGTTTTATTTTGTTCATATCATATCTGGACTGGCAAAGTTTGTCATATTCATTAATGTACATACTATGCATACAAAATGCACTGGAGTAATTGTGTATGAGGTCTATGGAACAAGAGATATTGAATGATACTCTGAATGTCTATACTATATAGCCTTTAGTTATGCTATGTACGTACATGGAGAACAAACCACAGGGAAAGTTGGAAGGGATGCATTTAAAGGCTTGCTATAATACTAAGCAGCTACAGTACGTACTATAATTGTATGTAGTACACACATTGTGGTTGCTACTATATTATTGTAGTTAACTGTAATATTACTTGAAAAGGTGGACGCCAGTGGCTCACATGTTGACACCTCGTATGAACCTGGGTGTGGGTGCAATCCGTGACATGAGAGATGCTGTGACTGGAGTCTCTTTCAATGCCATATATGCCATCGGAGGCTATAGTGGCAAGTCTATTCTTGGCACAGCCGAGAAGTATGATATTCAGCTGGACACTTGGACCGAGATTGCTCCCATGAAGACCCCTCGCAGGAATGTTGGTGAGTCCGTCCTCTATACATTAGAACACAGGAAGAGAAACAGTAAAGAGTTAGACCAGTGCGTATTATATAGATGGGGGTATACATGTGCACAGAGTTGTTTGGGAAATTCACAAAGAACAGTAGCAACACCTGTATTTAATTGTGTAATCATTGGGTTGTAGTATCCAATAGGATAGAGATTACTTTAACCTGGTTACAGTGTATGTATATAGTTTTACAAACTAGGAGTATGTACGTGTTGGAAAGTACTTACATACAGTAAACTACACACGTATGTACTGTACTTAGCTAATAGGTACAACCTCAGTATGTCTAATGTATTCATTATCTCTGTTGTTGTAGGAGTGGCAGTGATAGAGAACCTGGTGTATGCAGTGGGAGGCAGTAATCGAGATGACGGAACACGCTCCAACCTCAATTCCATGGAGCGATATAACCCAGAGAAAGATGAGTGGGAAGACATGCCTCCAATGCATCGCAGTCGCGGGGCGGCCAGTGTGACTGCTCTCAATAACTGTCTCTATGCTGTAGGAGGCTATGATTCAGGTAAGACAGTGGCATTCTTACCATATCTTTTAACCATAGTAATACTCTGTTACTGATCATGTACATACGTACATACGCATTATTAGTAAGGTACTAAATCCTCCATAGAGGTACACGAGGCACTGTATGATGGAGGTCTGACTGTGATTCAACTCTTCAGATGGTGGCATCATCTCACTGAATACGTCCTTTCCTAAGGCTTTAATCTGCACTGTATCTACTCTAACCTGCATAGATTTATTTTGCTCACGCCCATCCATGTGTACATATGTAGTCTCACTATTGACATGATAGTACCATTTTTAGCACTACTGGCACTGTAGAAGCAGATTTTCTGATGTGTATACAGTTTCTAATCTGGTGTGTGTGTGTATAGGGCAGTGGCTGTGTGAGGTGGAAAGGTTTGATCCGGACACCAATCAGTGGACTCTGATAGCACCGATGCACCACAGTCGCACCGGCGTGGCCGTCACAGCTCTTAAAGGTGAGCCCCCACACCTGCGCTGGTCCACCAAAAACTATTTAGGATCAGTTAGTTACTACTTTTTTCTGTGTAGAATGTTAGATGTTTAATCTGCTGGTCAGTTCACTACAGTAGGTAGTATGAGTTAGTACTGATACTTTAGCCTTTGTGATAAGGTCTATTATGCATGTTTTTGACTGACTACGACTATGTTTCTCAAAGGTGAGGTGTATGCCATTGGAGGGTACAATGGGGTCAAGACGGTGGACGTGGTGGAAAAGTACAATCCGGAGGACAAGTCGTGGAAAGAGGTGTCTCCGCTCGTGTTTGGCCGCAGCGTACCTGGCATAGCCGTGGCCCACCTCTGGCCGGTCAAATCCACCATGAAGAATTTCTGGGAGCCCGAATCTCAACTCTGACCCTTGACCTGCAACTTTTTAACAATACTACTTCATGTCTTCTAACTCACTGTACTCACTCACTCACTCTCACTCCCTCCTCCCTCCTCTCTCTAGCTATATAATCTTTAGGCAACATGTTTGTGTACTGTATGTATACTGTGTATGTGTACTAAAAGTATCACCATCTCTGGAGCTCTTATTTTATATACCAATACATAAAGAATAATACTACGTACGTAGTAGATAACCATGACATGTGGTTTCCATTATAACGATGACTTGTCTCAAAAAGTGTGAGTGTAGTGGTAGGAAAGAGAAGTTGACTGGATTTAACCAGTGAGAAGGCAAACTGTGTTCTGTATTATAGCATTAAATAAAATTATAAAATTGAAGCTATATACGTTTTTATACGAGGATAGTTAAATTGGAAGTGCTTTAAATTTATGAGTGAGAAGAGGTTCCTAGTGTATAGCGTGGCATATAGACATTATTTCGAAATCAAGTGATGGATAAAGATTTTCAAAGGTGCATAAAAGACTAGAGTGCCACAATTGCAGAGAAAGGGGCAAGGTGTGGTTTAAATATTTTCTGGACGAAGGTATCTCTCCTATTGTGAACTATCGTTTGGACTTTGAACTCTAGTGCAAATCTGGGCGGGGGGTTTGAAGCCCTGAGACAGGAATTTCGTCAGGCCCTCCCGTTCGTCCGTCTCTTTCTGCTGCTCTCATTAACTACTTCCCTGGGGTTCTAGCGCTAGCATGTCCAGTGTCGCAGATGAAGACCTGTCGTCAGATCGGGCCCGGCGCTCCAGCCATTCACCTACACTGCTCCGCAAGGGGATCCCCGGCGAACGAAAACCACTCAAGGAGAAACTCATAACCTACTACGAGCAGATACTGCAGGTGGTTGGTTTGGACAGAATGTAGTTTTTTCTTATTAGAGCACACTGATTCACATGCTGGTTATGCAGGCAGTTGACAAAATGATCACTGCTATACAATAGCTAGAGAGAACTTTATCTTTAATGTATCACTGCACTACAATAAACTATGGTATGCAGGGAGAGGATCCGTCTCAAGGGAACCCTCGTTTCTGGGAAGAATTCTTCCTTTTAAAGGTATGTAGCTATGTATGTCCAGTGTAGGAGACCCCTGCCAGCCAGTGGATATGATGATATTCCTTTCACTACAGGTGAATGTGGTGTATTTCTTAAAGGTCGTTGGTGAGATGAAGAGCCAGGAGCTCGTTTCACTAAAGGTGTGTTATTGTCTTAGATATAATAATCAGAAACCCAGAGTACTCAGATTTATCCTAATATTATTGGTTTCAAACTAATGAATCACACTAAGTGGAACTCCACAACACCATGTACATGTGGTTTTACTTGACTTGAAGTTAGAGGCTCGAGTAGTATATAACACTATTACGAAATCTACCCACTGTATCTATGTATATATATATATATCATATAAACTTATGTATGGAGGATTATAAGTGTGACATATTCAGCTACACTTAGTAGACAGTTGAGTGTAGTACGTACGTATGTACATGCCGGGTACTTTTCTTAATGCCCTCACTCATGAAAGGTGATGTTTTGCGTACTATATGCATCTCTTACCTGCAGAAATCACTAAATCTACTGTTTGCCCAGTGCTGCAACACGCTGCAGTCAGATGATAATGTTATTAGAAACATCAATGCTCTACAGGTATGTTGTATATACCCATGTAGAGTTTCCTTCGTATAACTAAATCTCTGCTACATACACTACCTTAGTAGTAGAGTGTATCAGGAAATGTGTGTATTTGTGGATGGGTATAGTGCAGCATAGGGAAGCTAACATTTGTACGTATACATACACATTATGGTTTGAATATTACTCCTCTGCTCTCTGTAGACTCTCTGTGTTTTACTGAGAGCCACGTTTCAGAAGAAGCTCAGTGACTCCAGTTTCGATGTGATAGACGTGCTGGTTGGTTTTGACTCCGCCGAGTGCCAGATGAGGGTCCGTCCTGTCATTAGTGCAATAGGAGGAGAATGAGGAGGAGGAGGAGGAGGAGGAGGAGGAGGAGGAGGAGAAGGGAGAAGGGAGGAAGGAGGAGGGAGGAGGCTAAGATATTTATATAGCATTGAAATTTTAATTGTGAACTACATACTATGTGTATTGTATGTCTTACGGTATTGTGACATTCCTTCTTTCATTAGAATTTGATTGAAGCCCTCAACAAATTCCTGATTCAGGACTATCCAGGTTCTCCTTACCTCTGTACCCACTCACATACTACTGACATACATACTCTTTGTACTGTAGAACCTCTCTATAACGAACAGTTTGAAGCCACTATCAGCTTCAGTGTCCATTTTGGAGAGGTTATGAATGAATGTCTTGATTGGTATATAGTAAATTTGGACAAGGAAAATTTGTCTATTATGTTAAGGTTTCTGCAATAGAGGGGTATCCATTTAAACTGGATATCCTCCGTGTATATCTTACCTCTTCATACTGATCATTCTCTACCATCAACTTCCTCATCATTTCCATAAGCTACTCCTCTCATCCT
>JAODVQ020024191.1:0-20630 GCA_025400075.2 Phenganax stokvisi
ATTTTCCAGATTAGAGTAATTAGTAATTTGGCCATAACCACGAAGCCATAGAACAGATAGGGCTTAAATTTCACCAGGTTGTGTAAAACCATGAATAGTATGTCTGTCAAATTTCATCCAATTCTGAGGGGGTTGTGCCAAAAAGTTGTTGATTTGACATGGAATTAACCCATGTATATAGTTAATAAAGTAATTTGTGAAATCTAGCGCTAAAAACATGAGTTTTGAGTGTTCAGAGTAGAAATTTTTTGGTTCCACCACAGAATTTTTAAAGGAAAACCTTATATATTATGTTAAGCATGGGACACCATATCGCCATTATACAAAGTTTAGCGGACAAATGAGTATGAAATATGGCCATTTTAGCCCTTTTGCTTCAATGTCTGGCCACTAAGACGGCGGTGAGACTGACTACTCCTTGATACACGGCTTAGTTGACAACAGCAAAGCTTTAAGATGTGATTGAGCACCTTTTTGAGGTAAGGCTGTGCTTATCTTAGCTCTGATGAAGCTCATGGAGGTATTGAGCCGAATGGTCACAAGCTATTCGTTGTTTTGTCACCTACTCTATGAAAGGACATTGTAATCACATATATCTGACGCTCTGATGCTTGTGGACCGCAGATTGTGATAATATTACTGTGTTTGGCGATGGCAGGTAGCCGTACAAACCGCTAATGAAAGCTACTCTAACTAGCTACATCGAGTCAGGCTGGATTCTTTTCTTTCTTTTCTTTCTGATTATCTTTATACACTAGTATGCAATTAAAAATAATTTCATTCATCCTGCCAGCGTCTGTGTGCCGGCTTTCAGCACTAAGAGACTTAACATAGAAATGACTTGAACTTGATAAGCAAGCAAAAGAACAAAGAAAGCTAGCTAGGATCCCTGGCAGGGAGAAACAGCCGCTAATGCCGTCAATCTAGGTAAACAGGGTCGCCTTAAGAGAATGTGTCGGTAATTAGGGAAGGTGCAGGGAGTAAGGGTAGAGGCGAAACATTCACATGATCAATTACTAGGAGCCATTACAGATACGGATGAGGATGTCTGGACAGTAGATGTGATGCTACAACACAGAGCATTCAAGTTCCAAATTGACACTGGGGCAGAAGTCACAGTGATCAATGAAGAGACCTGGAGAAATACAGGTTAACCTCAGCTGAGTCCTCCCAAAAAACTCTGAGTGGACCGGACGATAGAGCCCTGAAAACTCAAGGAAGGTT
Organism: Phenganax stokvisi; assembly: GCA_025400075.2. Classification (NCBI taxonomy): domain Eukaryota; kingdom Metazoa; phylum Cnidaria; class Anthozoa; order Malacalcyonacea; family Clavulariidae; genus Phenganax; species Phenganax stokvisi. The sequence goes on from JAODVQ020024191.1 coordinate 1,225, forward strand.
TAAAGGAACGTTCCAGGTAGGAACTCGTCAAGCTCTGACAGACAGCCATGTATCCAGAGGTCTCTACAGATCACTTTTCGAATGACTGACCATCAGCGACCTCAACCTCATTAAATGAATTGCAGGGATGAATTCCCTTTTCTCTTCCATAGTCTGAGGAAGATGGAGGGGGAATATACAATTGAACTACTTAAAGACACTAGACTGCTTTCTCAATGAACTCCGTGACGTGTGGCAATCCCTCTGCTAAAGAGCATGAAACAAGAGCTAGAGAGAATGGAGCAAGATAAAGTAATTGCCAAAGTCAGCCAACTCACAGAGTGGTGCTTGGAATGGTCGTGGTGCCCAAGTGAAATTCAAGTGTTTGGATCTGCGTAAACCTTACGAAAGTAAACAAGAGCATCAAGAGAGATAGGCACCTTCTACCTACTATCGATTAAACCCTAGCCCAGTTGGCAGTAGCATAAGATCTTCACAAAGCTATATGCCAACTAAGGGTACTGCTGAAGCCTAACAAGGTATCTGCAATTGCCCAGTTTTCTACACCCACGAACAGTCAACTTATGCATCCCGCCACCACTGCGCATGGAATTACACACAGTGGACACAAGAGAATATCCAAGTGCTGACGGATTGCCAGGCAGAGTGTATGGTGGCCAGGATTATCAACAGACTTCGAGAATCTTATCAGCTATTGTCGTGAGTGCCTGAACAATAGGCAACAGAGACCACGGCTGCTTACTGCTACACCAATACCAATTCTATCGTTTTATGTGTAATATGCGACTGTGTGTGGGCAGTACCAAACAAATATTTTTCACATAGACTTTGCAACAGCTGCACAATCTAAATCTATTGTGTTAAATTTTTCTAATCTTAGGATTTTTGGAGCAGGACGAGAGCTAAGAGATGTGCGATAGTAACGTACATAATATGTAAGACCTATAAAACATAATTATGATCACCTTTCAGCCATAAGTGGAGTCTAGCTGGAGGGTTTTGGGAGGATCCTGACAAAGGGTGGGAGGAGATTCTATCTGTAAGTCTTCTTGCCTGAGGGTGAAAGGGCTGGAGGGCGTAGAGAGACACTGGTCAGAAATGTCGTTGACCCAGGTGTCGTAGCCAGAGAGGTCGTGGCTAGAGGTGTTGTGGCCATAGGGAGCTGTATCCCAGCCAGAGATGTCGTGGTTGAAGGTGTCGTAAGCGGAGAGTGGGGATCCTGGCCAGAGAGCAGGAGGAGATTCTGGTTAGAAGGTGAAAGAGATTCTGGTGCCTGGTCTCGCCTTTAAAGTAGAAATGCAAAGCAATAAGTACATACGGCTGTATCTCTAAATCTTTACACACCACTAGAAGATGTAAAACAGTACTGGCTAGTGATACATGATAAGTAGTCATGATCTAGTCAACAATTTGCGCATGACTAGTATCTATGGTGTGGGCTTTAATTGGAAATACGCGAATGCCACGTGAACCTTTTTAATCAGCCATATTTTTAATCAGCTGTTTTAAGAAGATTATTTTCTACCGCTCTTTTAACTTCAAGATTATTTTCTTCCTGATGGACTTGAGCTCCTCAACTGCACAAGAGTTGGGTTTCTTATTTTTTTCCTTTCCAGTCAGGAATGGAACAATAATTCTGTCAGCTAATTGATATTCACGAACACTGGCATTTATTGAATCAGATAGAGGTGCCGATATTGTAGTAGCTGAAAGAGACTTGCCTGACTGTTCTCCCAGATAGTTTTCTCTTCCACACTGGGGGCATGGTAACTGGGAGAGTGCATCAGCATTAGTGTGAGATCCCCGACGATGTACTATGTCAAATACAAGCTCCTGCAGCCGCTCCAACCAGCGAATAATTTGTCCTTCTGGATTTTTGAAATTCCGCAGCCATGTTAGGGACCCATGATCAGTCCGAAGGAGAAACTTCTGTCCAACTAAATTGGGCCAATATTGCTGAGTAAATTCCATAAGCAAGAGTTCCCATCTGGTAGTGCAGTAACGTCTCTCAGGCTTCGTGAGGGCACGGCTCCCATAGGCTATTACTTGTTCCCTTCCTTCCTCGTCCAGCTGAGAAAAAACTGCTCCGATTCCGAACTCGCTTGTATCAGTATCGAGGATAAATTGATGCATGAAATCTGGAAATGCCAGAACTGGGGGTAAACACAGACAATGATGGAGTGTATCGAAAGCCGACTGGCATTCGTCTGTCCATGAAGAATGCATAGTTTGATCAGTGAGGCGATGAAGGGGACGTGTGATGGAGGCGAAGTCTTTCACAAATCGTCTATAGTAGCCTGCAAAACCCAAAAACTGCTGTACTTCTGGTTTTGAGGTTGGTTGTGGCCACGAGGCAACCTTTTCAGTTTTAGTTGGGTCTGCCGATATTCCTTTACGGGAGACGATGTATCCAGGGTACCGCACTTCACTTTGAAAGAATACACACTTGGATGGCTTGAGGCGGAGGTCTGATCCCCAAAGGCATTGGAAAACAGACTGCAAATTATGGAGATGTTCTTGAAACGTACATCCGAGCACAATAATGTTGTCGAGATAGACCAGATATTCCTTCCACTGGAGACCAGGAGACCAGCAGGTACCAGGTCCATGTATTGCTGAAAGGTAGCTGGAGCATTTGAAAGCCCAAAAGGCATTAAACAGAATTGATATAGCCTTTCAGCAGTACAAAAGGCTGTTTTGGGTCTTCTGCTACCTCTACCTGCTAGTACCCGCTTAAGAGATCAAGTGTGCTGAACCACTGTATCCCATGCAGGGTGTCCATTGTGGCGTCGATTCGTGGGAGTGGGTATGCGTCCTTGCGTGTAAGATTATTCAACTTGTGGTAGTCAACACAGAAGCAGTTTGTGCCATCCTTCTTTGTGACCAACACAATTGGTGAGGCCCAAGAACTAGTGGAGGGCTCCACTATTCCATCCGCTAACATCTTTGTACTCATGTCTTTACTATTCTGTCGTTGACAAGGAGAGACTCTGCAAACAGCTTGACGGACTGGGTCTGCATCTCCTGTTGGAATAGTATTGTCGAAGGAGATCCGTTTTTCCCAAATCTGCGGATGGACACGCAATGACATCGGCATAGGCTAGCAATAGAATAATTTCCTCTTCTCCGTTTCATTTTTGTTCACAGCTGTTACATTGCAAATGGGTGGCTCATTAGCTTCATGGAGCGTAGCTAACACTGTGCTCTGATAAATGGTCTTGGTCTCTTCCGACAGGTTGAGGATAATGATGGGAACTTCCGACAATTTTAACTTCAAGAGACCACGCGCAACTGCAACTGATGGTTGTTCCGAGGACCTTGTTCGATGAGCCACAGACCCTTGCTTGCCTCCACTGATGCGGTAACCATAATAGTACTTCTGGGAGGGATCTCCACTAATGTACTGTAGTTGATGATGGACTAGTAGGAGGAGGTTTCTTGAGGGGTATATTATGGTTTTTCTTTCCAAATCGCATAGTACGGTCAGTAAGTCAAGGCCCAAAATACCCTGTGATGTAAGTGGGGTGGCTACTATGACCTCAACATGGTATTCAACGTCTCCGAGTCGCAAAATAACTTTGATATGACCATGAATGGCGAGTGGTACTCCCCCTGTTCCAAGCAGGTGTAGGCTGCACATGGCACAAGTTGCTAAGGATTGATAGCTACAATAGGTTCGATAGCAACTATTTGCTCCCAAATATCCAAACAAGGCAGGGTGACAGCAGCCCCCGTGTCAACTAGCATCAATACTGAGTCTTCATTGACGAATATATATATATAATATATATATAAACAGAGGAAACTTGCGTTCACTACGAATGGGTTGGCTTGCTCCCGCTCACCAATTATATTAGAAGGCATCTGCCCATCTTGGTAGTTCTTATGAGTGCCTATTCCAACAAGAAACTGGATCTACTTCCGCTGATAAATCTTCCACAGCAGCCAGGTACATAGGCAACTCTGTCTTGAGACCATCAATCAGCGGTTTGGAATCCAAAAATGGAAAAAGATGGAAACTGTCAATGCCAGTTACCGTAGGTTTCAGCTCGGAGCATTTAGAGGGAGATAAGTAGCATGCTGCTTTGAAGCAAGACGGTGCTTGCTTAAGATCATTGTCAAATTTCGACTTAAAGTAAACACACGCTGGTTGCAAACACGATTTAACATATGCAATAAGTTGCTGTTCGTGGGATACATTGCCGATCACTTCTTCTCTTGCTACAGCTTCAACATTTGGATAATGTTGATTGGATATTGTTGCATACAGCATGCTCACCTGTTCATAAACAATTAGACTGGTAGCACTGTCACTTTTGAGATAGTAAGTCACATTAACAAATAGTCTCATGGCATTAACTGTAATTGCAAGTTCTAGTTTTAATCTCCTTAACTTCACCTGATCATTTAGTACCGCTCGCTGCTTTGCGGAAGATGCTGGGGGGAGATCATCATTTTGTAAGAATGCCTTGACATCACCAAAAGCTGTAAGTATTTGATTGATTACCTCAAAACAACTCCAGCAGCAGGTGGCTGAATATGAAGTTACAGACCAATCTGTTTGAGTGTCCAAAGTAAGCGTACTTTCAATAATTGCAAATAATCCAATCTTACACAAGTCTTTTAGCAACAGTGTGTTCATCTGCTCTCCCACATGATCGATAGTGTGAGAAAAGCAACAAATGTCAATCAGTTGATTGTATAAACGTTTGATTGGTCTCATAGCCACTTCATTGACGGATGCCTGGTCTCACATAGCAGCAACAACGTAGCGTGGAGTGATCCCCAATTAAGTAGAGAGAACGACAATTATCTGCTGAGCAACTTCATCCCCTGTCATCGACTTTTCAAGAAGTTTAAGCCAGCTGACACACTTCTTCAATTCCCAGTTATCTGTTAGATAGTGTAGGACAATGACAAATGCCTCGCATACATGAGCTGTACCATCAAATATGATGGAGAGATGCCTATGGAGAATTTCCTTTCTGATTCTGGTTAATTCTTCCTGTAGCAGGAACGGGACTAGTTGCCTGAGATGACTTGAGTTGGTAAGTGAATAGGCATGTTCCTCTAACAAATCACAAAGTACATCAACCTTTCTCAGAGGAACACCAGCCTTGTGCATAGTTTTAACAACTTTTATCCGGGGCACTCGAGTTTAGAGTGGTAGACTCTTAACAGCAGGGTGAACATCCTTATCATAACAGTTTAGTGCTTGTACAATGTCAGCTTCTTCGTATCTCCTCTGAGCAAGTTTAATTTTTTTGTTCAAGTGCTTTTAAGACTTTAAATGAGACTGGAGAGAACTCTTCCTCATAGACAATCCTCTCGACATGCGTGACAGAATAACTTGCAGGTACTAACAGTTAGCTACTCATTTGGATAGCTATTCACGCGATCTCTTGAAGATATGTGACGGTCCACGCGAAAAAGCGGTATAAGTCGGCAAAATTGAATTTAAGATACAGGCGTTTTTAGTTGCAACCTTGGGTTCCGTGCGATACTTGTATTTGGCATCTACAGACTCCTAAGTCGATCTAGAATACAGTTACCTAAGTTAGAGCGTCGAAATCAACCGTCTATGGCCGTGGCAGCAGTTAGAAGACGACCACGTCGTTTTCCCCGTGCGCGTACATGGGTGCGATAAACGGAAATTATGTGGAGAAATTTAAGGGTCGAGTAAAGTAAAGCTCGCTAGGCAGCATCTGTGCTAAGCTGTGGGACTAAAGATCGGTACTTTACCTTCGTGGGGCCTTTCTGGTTTCTACCTACCGTTGCTACGTTTCTGAGCCATATAGGCAAACTTTTGAGGGCGTGTCAGCTGCCTAAGTGTAACAGAGCACGTATAAGGAAAAATTTCTCCACTGTAACGCGCATACATTTTGCTTGTTTTCTCTGTTTGCATATACCTAACTACCCGGTACAAAAGTAGTTATATCTTCAAAAATAAACAGCCAATCGACTTTAAACTTTGAACAAGCACGGAAGAAGCGTCAATAACGAGGAATCCGGTAAAATCTAGAAAAAAAATTTGGCCAACTTATACCGCTTTTTCACGTGGAACCCCGAACCCCGTCAACAAGATTGTATCAGAGGGACAACAGAGAGCGATACTCTTGAATGCCGTGGGACCGTTGATGTAACTACTCTCAAAGATATTGTGTGTAAAGCACAGGCTCATTTTAATCCTAGACCCTCATCCATCGTTAAGCTATACGAATTCAACACGAGATGCCAGGGAGAGAAGGAGTCGATAACGCTATATGTTGCGGAACTAAGAAAGTTCGCGGAGTACTGCGATTACGGACCCGTGTTGAACAACACGCTTAGAGACCGCCTTGTGTGTGGGATACGCAATAGGGGTATCCAGTGGCATATGACTCCAAACGCCTCACGGATACAGCTGGAGATAAGGATCCCGTGGTAGGGCAGGTGCTGCACCACCACTCTCACACGCATCACCAGCCCAAAGATAAGAAGCAATGTAAACATTCCCTCAAGAGTTGTAAGAACAAATCAGATTCTAGGAAATTAGAGTGCTCCAGGTGTGGGGGAAAACACGGACAATCAGACTGCGCGTTCAAAGAAATGGACTGCTTTCAAGTGTGGGAAGAAAGGTCATCTGGCGCGCAAGTGCAGGTCGAGGAAAGAAAATGGCCAGCAAGGTGCTTCTAGGAAGACTCATCGCCTGTTAGAGAAAGGGGTCCAGGGAGGATCAAAGGGAGCACCAGAGTCGGAGACGGAGTACTACATTTTCCAAGTATCATCGGAAAAGTCAAAACCACTTCACACATCAGTTACCATAAATGGTCAACCAGATTCGATGGAAGTGGATACTGGAGTGGCAGTGTCCATCGTCAGCCACGAAACCTTCAAGTCAATCAAACAAGGAGAAGCTACACTAACACTTCAAGATTCAACTGTCTGACTTGTGACATATACCGGCAAACACATCAAAGGTGTGTGGATCAACAATGACTGAAGGCACTCACAATGGTCAGACAAAAGTCCTACCACTGACTGTCACAGAAGGCAGTAGTCCATCGTTACTCGGTCAAAACTGGCTGGAACGCCTGAGAATGGATTGAAGGACTATATTCTGTGTTTGCCATGATCTCACATTACAGCAAGTGCTCAAACAGGTGTTCAAGGAAGAGTTGGGAAACGTTCAAGGTGTTGCAGCGAAAATCTATGTTCAAGAGAACGCACATCCTCGGTTCGAAGAGCCACATACTGTACCATTCGCAATGAGAGAAGGTCGAGAAGGAATTGAAGAGATTGGAGAAACTGGGGATCATACAGCCAGTCTAGTTCTCTAACTTGGCGGCCCCCATCGTCCCGGTCCTTAAAAATGCAGTGCGCGTTTATAATACAGAATTATTATGGGAGCGTGGGACCCTAGGTATCCCAGGTATAAAAGGAGGTTGTCCGGTACAGGCAAACCTAGATTTTTTATGTTTGCTCAGAACCAGAAAGATGGTCGACTTTGAGGGGAGTCACTAAGCTGGAATGGACTCGACTGGAATACTGGAATGACCTTTGAACTCATTGCACACACGCATTACTATAAACTGTGTGTCAGGGATTTCCATCTCTCCCTTAAAATTGACCCATACAATGCCAGGCACTTTGTGCAGACAATGCTGTTTAGATAGGCAACTTCACACACTTGGCGACTTTATCTACAGGAGCGCTCTAACCAGTCGGTCTCTACAATACCTACGTGATGATTACAGCACGAGAGAAAAAACTGCTGCCCAGCTATAGCGCAAGTATTAGGTTGCAGTTTAGTGTGAGCCAGTGGCTAAATTCGAGAGTTGGAGTGGTGAAACTAATCAAGGACAGTCCGGCACACCTCCTATGTAAAAATACCTGGGTAGACTCTAGCCTAGGCGGCGAGTGTAGCCAGCGCCTACTGCACTAAATTGAGATATCTAACCTCTCGTAGTTTTTACCACGTTTCCTTACGGGTTTCTAGGCTACTGATAGCCTCGCAGTCAGGCTGAACATGAGACTCTCGCTGCAATCTAACTAATTAACCGTGTGCACGCGAAAAGGTACCACTTGGGCAAAATATTAACTTTTCAATATGCAGGTTTTTTTCCTTCGGCTGATATTGGGTTAATGACATAGTGAGAAAATATAGTCTTTCCTCTATCTTTTAGTTCAAGTGTGAGGCCTATTGGATGTTCCTAGCCTTCACAGTAACCTGTCAAATATACGAGTTCCTACAGTATGTAATAGTACATTAAAATTTCACAGCGCAATTATTGAAACTGAAGTACATCAAGGCTACAGACTGTAACGTATATTATAACTCCATGTAGGAGAGTGATATGCAAACATATAGCTAAGATAATGGGCTATTTTATGATACCAATAACTCCATTTTGAATTTTCTGCCCAAGTGGTACCTTTTTGCGTGGCAGGGAGTTCAAAGGTCATTCCAGTATTACAGTCCAGTCCATTCCAGTCTAGTGTTTCGTGACTCCCAGCTTTGAGAGCCGTCTTTCTAGCTGCACAGCACTGCACCATGCGAGCTATTTTCCACACAAGCAGGCCAGAACGAGCCGTTTCATGACTCTAACATGGCTTACACATGAAAGAAGCGGTAACCTCCAGCCGTCAAGCGTCCTTACAGCTCGTCGGTTCTATGTAAACAAACGGCCTGACTGCTTGCCATGGAGCCATCTCTGTAAGCATTGCTACGCAATGAACTACGTTCTATTGCTAGTAAAAAGTGCTCCTTACTCGGCACAGAGTAGAATAGAGTCTAAAGTGAGCCAGAATGGAGGCTCGTTCGAACGTCTGGAGACGGTTGCTATGCGAGCAGCTTCTCTTAGAAACAGGTTATACAGAGAGATTTTAGTACACTGTGGTTCCACATGCACGTAACTCAACCTGAAAAACGCTCACAGGGTCGGGAAAGACAGGTTCTGTGGTCTGGTGCTAAGTTGCTGAGTAGGGAAGAGCTGAGGTGGGGCACGGTTGCACGTGAATGAAAACGCCTTTGTAACTACAAGAATGACCGATATGCAAACAATGGAGTGTAGAATATCAAGAGTGAGGATCAACAATATGACAAGTATTGTGAATATGAATGATAAATACAGGTTAGAGTTGACTACTGAGGAGCATAATCGCCTTCATTTAAAAGTGAAGTGGAGAGAAATCTTGCACTTCCACCTGGGACAGTGGATTGGATTAGGCGAGACTCCAATGCTGGTGCTGCTTCACACACACTACAAGCTTCATCACTTCCACAAAACAGTTAGCATCATAGCACCTTGGATTTGTATGACTCATTTATAGGACCACGAGGATACAAAAACTCATCTTTTGTCCCCCTTCTTAAGGCACCCGACCACTGTGAGCACTGTGTGTACACCATGCCTAATAGAACAGCCTCCCAACTTCCTCCATGGTTCTTGTGGTCCACATGGAGCAAATGACATGAAACGCCATCGTCTCTACACCTTGCTCTGGAACACATGGAAGGACCTAGGGGTGTGGAAAACAGAAGTTTACTCACTATGAAAATGAAGTAGGACCAGACGCATGGATCTCATTCTTATAGGAAGTAAGGAAGAGGTACCCCAGTTCTGATGGACAATATATAGACTATAAATCAGTATTTGATGCCAATTAAACAATAACTTATCTTTTTTCATGCGCTGGGTGGTCATAATGGGTTGTTGGCAGTTCCTTGGTGTACATCAAAAGCACTTCTGATGGACATCATTGCCGGATCTGCTTTGTAAATCTTTTAATTTTTTCTTATTTCTTTTCTTCAACCTATCTATGAAAAGTAGGATAGTAACAATGCACAATAATAATAACTAATATCTAATCCTGATCCATTGACTGAGCTCTCACCAGCCACTACATTTCAACTATAATTACCAGAACTACAATTTACATTTCAAATACTTGATGACTTATCATCTTCTACAGCTGTGCCATCTTCCCCTAGCTCTTCCTCCTTTTCTTCGGTGTCACACGCATCAAGGCCGTAAATAACACTAAAACCAGTCAGTGGGTAATAATTTAAACTCAAGTAGTAAATTGACAAGTTAGGTGTGCTGCCCAAACCCTGTCCACAAAGGGCGACGGAGATCCCTCACCTAGGATGCACTTGTGCTGTGACGATTTACATTCTCATTCTAAATAATAAATGTTGCATGTAGTTTAGAAATGCTATAAAAGGTGTATAACCAATCTAGCACGGCAAAGCTCATACCCATCTTGAAGGTGGCTGTGAAGAAGTGAATGCGCTTTGGGAGATAAGTCAGCAGCTGGTGATTGAAGCTCTCCACCCAGTAAGTGTCACGGCACTGAAGTGTATGCACAAAATGATTGGGTAGTCATGAATAGTGCTTACCCTACAAAATTGAGGTACCATTTTGTACACATTAGTACTTTACAGTGTGCTCTGCAGTGCCTGAGCCGCTGAAGGCTCTATCAGTAGGACCTTACTAGGGGAGTAACTTCTAGAGTGGCAGGCTGATGTAGTGTGGCATGCAGTGCGGTTGCCCTATGCATATCAAAAGAAAGTATGGGAAAACAAAAGTCAATGAATAGAGCTGGGCACAGTAGTATTTACAGTATAAAGATGTAACATGTAGTGTTGTGGCACATTTTCTACCAGGAGGCGAAGTTTCTCCGAAGAGCTGCCACAAATTTTCATGGCCCAGTAGAGGTGGACCTTGATTCTCTTCCCTGGTAGTGTCACAAATCAAGTCACTAACTTCTCTTTCATTCTTTAACCCACTCTTGTCAACCACCTTGGGGAAACCATGTTACGTCACGATCCCTGACTCTTCCCTCTGTGATCTTCTTCACCTGCTTATCCACGTTCTTAGTTCCTATGCAGTAGGAGGATAGTACTGTGTGGCAGAGGTAAGAGTATTTCACTAACCATGCCAGGTGTCATAGGAGTTCAGAGGAGTAAGAAATCAGTGACATAACGTTAAAACAAAGTGCTGGATGTCATAGTCAACCTCAACCACATTTAGTCCTATCAAATATTTATTAAAATATTATTTGAAAGAGAGAGAGAGAGGACATAAATGTAGAGAGTACATAACATGAAATAAGAACAATTCTTACTCCTACATATACAGGACATTCCAAGAACCCCCAGTCCAGCAAACTCTGCCGTAGTGTTGTCAGATACCACCACCTTTGGCAACCCCAAATTTGAGAATGTCTTGCGCAGTGATTCGATCGTAGTTGACGACATCGATGAGTTTGTGATATGAATGTCAAACCACTTCGAGTGGGCGCCTGAGATCAGCAGAAACATTTTCCTCTCCATTGGTCCCGCATAGTCGATATGAATATGGGTCCACAGCTTTGCCGGCCATGCCCAGGGGTGCATTAGTGTAACAGGTGGGTTAGCATGTCTGGCAATTTCGGACACATTCCTCCATCTGTTTATCCATCCCTAGCCACCAAATGTACCTGCAGGCTATCTCCTTCATGCGTGCCATTCCCGGGTGAGTATCATGTAGAATCTCTAGAGCTCTTTTCCATCCTTTCATTGGGATGATGACATGGTAACCCCAGAGGACACACCCCCCTCCACACTTAGATCTAATTTCCTTTTTGCGTATGCTGCAAATTCTGTGTTGTCCTTAGACCCCTTTAATTGGTCTGGCCACCTCTCCTCAACCAGCTCAGTCAGGCACGTTCATGGAGGCTTGGGGAAGCGGTAGCTGACTCAGGGCATCTGCATTTGTGTTTAGTTTACCCTGCTTGTATCAGATGCTATAGTCATAAGCACCCAGCGTTAGGGCCCACCGCTGTATTCTCCTAGAGGCCATCAATGAAGCTCCACGTATTTCGCTGAAAATATATGTGAGGGGCTAATGGTCCGTTTTAATGTTGAAACTTCAGCCGTACAGATATTAATGGTATTGCTATTTTCTCGGCTGATGTCAATGTTCAGGATGCGAACCCGACTGGTCTCTCGGAACCATCCGGTAATCGATAGGACAGAACCACCCCAAAGCCGTATGGGGAAGCATTACATTCCAGCGTGATAGGGAGTTGGTCATTGAAGTGGGTGAGGACTCTGTTCGACTCTAGTAGCTTCTTCACGTGGCGGAACGCTTTGTTTTCTTGATGGTTGGTGGTTTGCCGCAGTAAGTTGTACATGAATTATTTAGTGTGGAAACAACAACGCAAGGTAAATGCATATCAAGCAAATCAACTACATCCAGAACAATTCTTTTCAAAGAAAAGAACTGCCCTGGATGGGACTCAAACCCATGACGCCCAGCATTCTGGGCCGAGTACTCTACCAACTGAGCTACTAGGGGCAGTCAGTTGGCAGTGGACCCGAGTCTATAATACAATGCAACACTAAACAAGGCAAAGGGGATGTGTTTCTTCACTAAACTGGCTAACGCACAGTATACCCTCACTTAGCATGGAGAAGCCAGCCGGGGTGATTAAACCACCAAGACACTGAACTTCAAGCTAAGTATTCGCATGAATTATTTAGTGTGGAAACAACAACACAAGGCAAGTGCATATCAAGCAAATCAACTATATGGAAGTTAATGCTGTCGCCAAATAGTTAACCATTCCTAAGAACGAACGAAGTTCAGTCATATCTCTTGGATTTGGTGCATCTACCATGGCTTGAACTTTGGACATAGCTGTTTCCAGGCCTTCAGAGAAGAATATTTGAACAACTGTTAATTGTAACATACTCTTGTGATGATTCATCTAGGGGACTTTGCAAGTAAGTGTGGGAGAGGTCGAGTTTTGTGAACGTCTTTTCACCAGCAAGTGAGGCAAAGAGTTCAATGATTCTTGGGATTGGATATTAATCCACTTTCACGTCTCTGTTAATTATGACCTTATAGTAACCGCAGACCCTCACGCTTCCATCTCCCTTAAACGTATAAAAGGGAGTTGTCTGGTACGGGCAATTCTCTTTTTTTTTTCATTTTTCGTGAATTTTGAGAGAAAAGCGTACAAACCATGCAATTACCCTTCGTCAAAGACGTGCTTAATGGCGGAATTCGTTCACCTAGCGCTGTGTTGTATGAGGCACTATGGCCTAGATGCACTGAGAAACAACCGTTTGCGTCTTCCCTCTCTGCAAGCTTCAAAAACCACCTGCAAACATTCATTGTCACACTTTGTGAAGTACCCCAAAATCTACTCACACTCTCAAGCAGTCTATGGACTTTTACATTCGTACAACCGTGGACAAAGATGCCTTCACTCGACGGTTGAAGTGCATCCGTGAGCACCCCACACCTCCTGGTGTGAGGCCTCTTAGTAACTACAAGGAAGCCATGGAGGCGACGGAAGCATCTGAAAACACTTCCATGCCTCGTAGCAATAGTAGAGTACTTCAGCCACCATAGTAATACTATATATTACTAACTAATGCTCACATAGGCATCTTCACTGGGTATGTCACTGCTGACGATTTGTCTCTCTTCTTTACCGAGAAACACACACTTAGAGACCTGGTGGAGGGGTTCACAACTCCATGCTCCTGTGGCATGTCGAGGAGCTCCTGGAAGATGGACTCCATCATCCAGGTCTGCCTTCAGGTTAAAATACTATCATACCTAGACTTTCTCAACACTCATATAGAAAAGTCATGTGCTGCGAGTTGTGTTTATCTGCCGTCGATGCCAGCATAAGAGGAGTTAGGCCAGCTCACAAGTGTTTGCAGGCCACTACCTTGCTAACCAAAAGTTAGTTGTTTTACAGCAAACATGTTACTCACAATAGAACATCATATAGACTGGTACACAGCTTCACCTGTGCTGGCATGCTCCCAGCCCAGTCCACGAAGGTTACTGGGAACTTGACGCTGGTGTGTGTAACTTGCTCAAGGACACGGTACAACATGCTATGCCTGTGAGAGAGTTAGTGAACAAGGTTACCAAGTCTGATGAAGAGATAAAGGGAAACCTGTCCACTGTCTTTCAGAGTGTTCGTGGATCAAAGCAGTATTGGTTCCTCAGACAGAGTGAGGTACTCTGCATGCTAAGAAAATATGGTCCACCTACACTCTTCCTCACTCTGAGTTGTGCTGAGTATGACAGTGAGGAAATTACCACCTACCTCAGAAAGGTGAGTGACAGCTATCCTATTGGGAGACTGTGCACAGAGGACCCCATCTCTGTGTCACGGAAATTCTTCAACATTGTGATACTTAGGGAACAGGTACTCACTACTTCTATAAGAAGGAGTTCCAGGCAAGAGGGGCTCCTCACTATCACATTCTTCTCTGGATAGAGGGAGCTCCAATTGCTGGTAAAGATAATTGTTAAGTGGTATTGCAGTGGATACAGGAGAGGATCACCTGTCGTATCCCTGACAAGACCACTAACTCCCAGCTGCACCAACTGGTCACCAAATACCAGTGCCACAGGTATAGCAATTACTGTCGTCGCTAGAAACAAGTTAACGGATCTTTCATCACTTGTTGTTGGTTTATCAAGCAATAAATCCGAAATAATGTATACGGATTCTTCTAGTAATCCAGCTTTAAGCACACTCGAAACTATTCTGATATAAGTGAATATAACTCATCTGCAGAGCTACGTTAATAGCCACATAATAATTATTCTAAGAAGTTACTAGTCACACCTTCTCCGGGCCTCACAGATGTACATAGGAAGCAGGCAATACTTTCAGTCCAACAACCCAGCAAAATTTAATTCCTCTGTTGTCTGCAAACCCCCCGGCCCCATCGCGTATATAGGCTTACGCATGCACAAATTCCTGCGCACGCCACAGCCCTCAGCGCGCGCAGGAAGTGCATTCCTCTCAACAAAAGCAGCCTCAAATAGCACTGATGCAGAAAGACTATGGCAACGCTAACTAGCAGTAGCTCTGCAGTATTCCTGTGCAAGCACTTATGTGCTACTATATTCCTACCCCACAAGAGACTGAAGACTCTTTTTAAAGGTTAGCTAGAATTGTGTGTGCATCCACAGATATTTCAATAGATGAACAAATTATAAGACAGGTTGACATATCAGTCATGGGTTAGTCAATTTTACACTGCGTAAATATTGTGCTAATCTTGATTGTGTATATGCAGGAAACACACTGCAAAATCTGCAGACGCAGCTTCTTAACCTGCAACAACAAGTGGTACATATAAGATTTATATATTCCTTACAACATACCTCTCAACTCATTTAGCAAGCTCTTGAACCTCCTCAGAGGAGCAGGGCTAGAGGAAGTGGACTCTTATCTCATATGAGACGTCTGATTATAGTGAGTTACACTCTATGTAACAAGGACAAGCATTACAGCATGTTTTACACCATACTCCACGTCAGGCCCCCACCTCCTCCAAAATCCTAGCGACCACCCACCTCTCCAACCTTCAGCTGCATTTCTGAGAAGGCAGAGGAAGGCTTTAAGGCAGGAGGTGGATAGGGTGGTGTATTTCTGCCCTAGACGGCACCACAGCCACAGTCCATCTCCAACACGAGAGCAGAGGGGGAGGAGAGGGAGGAGAGGGAGTGCTGGTGGAAGTAGTGGGGGGTCTCTTACTGTAGGTAAGACTGCTGGATCCCCTAGATCTAATCCTCCACCAACTGGCCTTCTGCTTGGAGGACCAGGCCAAGGCCCTTCAACTAGTCGAAGTGGACTTGGAAGGTCAGGACCAGGGACTGGAAACCAGTATTAAAGGAGTAAACGAACATGGACTGCTTCATATAGGGGTCCACCATTTAGACCTCATCTCTCACGTTATCCTCCCCCCATCCCTGTTTAATTCACTCATTGAGAAATTTCGTAGCGAAATTTTTAAGAGTCTCTCATTGAGAAATTTTTTGTTTTTCCAACACATCCATAAGGATTCAGCTTTTACCAATTCCTGGAAAGTGGTGAGGGCCAGAGGTAGCTAATCCAATTACTTACTCCTTCCTCCTCCCGCTTTACTTGTCTCTTCACAATGCTCTTGACCAGCCGGTGTCCTGGACATACTACATGTGTCCACCTGGCGCTTTCGATCATTATGTGTGACGTGGGGTGCGGTGCATGTGCACAATATAGCCTCGGAACCCACCCGTTAAATTTTTTACGCAGAGTTTGTCAGGGCGAATGACAAAGGGTGTAGTTTATTTGATTTCGGGTCGGAGGTTTTGGGTACAGTATGTCGGAGAAACAGGTCAGAAATTGCACCAACGGTTTAATAATCATAGACATAGAGTAAGAAAAATTACGAATCTTTATGTATACAACCACTTTTGTTATAATGGCCACAATGAGAACGACATGTGCATAATGCCGATTGAGATAGTGAATGGTCCCCTTTCAGAACGGCTGGAGAGGGAAGATTATTGGTGTAGGGAGTTGTGCACATACTATTCATATGGATTGAATGATAATGTGAAGGGACTTGGTAATATATCTCGAATTAATAATAGCAATATAGTGATGTATAAACTGTTTAATAAGAAAAAGAGAAAATACCGTGTCCGTAATAACCGAAATAAATGTAATCTAAGCGATATTAGCAATAGTGTCAAGCAGTATTTGGATAATTCTAGACATAGTAAATTTAGCTTTGACCTTAGAAACCTTATTCTCAGTTTACCTAGACAATACATGTGTGTGGTTTGGAGTGTCTTTAACAATTGGGCTGCTGGTTACGATCTTCCTAATAGAATTAAGGTACTGATGAATGATTTTATAGCCTTTAAAATGAATGGAGATGGCTTGACTTTGGGCGCTGATGTTGGTAGAACGGATAAGTACTCTGGCTATAAGAAGTTATGTTACCTGATTAAAGGAATGGATATGATTGGATTACCGAAGATACTTAACAGCAAACGTGTTTAAGATACAATACCAAGCTTTTTGAAAAGCAGAGATCCTTCTCTGGTCAGTTTTACATACACCAAGACAATATCTAGTAAAATCTTTGATTATAAGAAGACAGTGGAGGAACTAAATGTAGATTTGGGTACGGAGAATATTAGTGGTGACTGTGGATGTAGTGAGTACTTGTAAGAACCTGCAGGGCATGTGGTGACTGGCGATTTGACAATTATTCGTGATGCTAAGCTTAGATCACTTATAAAGAAAGGTCCAGCATATAGGGAGAATTATATTGATTGGTCTAGGAATGAACGAATATGTTTAGAAGTGGTAGCTGAAAATGGTCAAACAGAGAAGGTGTAGATATTCATGCATTTAATGAGTGGGAACATTCTGTTATCGAGTGCATTAAACATAGAATAGCTCAGCTCAGAAACAAGCATGTTAATAAAAGGAAGAAACATGTCCTTAAATCCGAAAAGCATTTGGAGTCACTGAGGATATTGCATGATAAATATGTGTTGGTGCCGGCAGATAAAGCCGCAAACAATGTCATTGCAGTATGTAAGAAGTATTACCTGGAAGTTGTAAATAAAGAAATTCTGAGAACTTAACATATGAACCAACTAATATAGATAAAGATAGTATTATCAATGAGCATATATATTTCATGAAACGTAACAGGATCAGATTGATATTGGAGCTTAACTCATCTTGATACGAAGTAAGTTTATTTATTTATATTACAATACTGCTCATCACTTTATACTTGACCATTATAACTATTAGATGTAACTGCAGCGTACGGTTGTATATTTGTTGATATGTTTGTAGTTGTGTTGACTCACGGACTCAAGGTGTGTGGGGAGAGTTTGATAGCCGTAAAAGACTCTTTAAACTACCGTCCCAGTTCTCAAGGCTGGGCACCCAGAGTCCTGCTCTTTGGTGTGCGAGTTCTGTATTTATGTGGTGTTTGCGCTGTACGTATATATGTGCTTTTGGGTGTGTGGTTGCGGTTGTGGGTGTGGGGTGTTCTTGTTCTTTCTCCCTTTCTCATGTTCCTTTTAGCTGGTATGCTAAACAAAATAATTTCATGCGTGAGATAACTGTGCGTTGTGATCCCGCGTGCGTATAATCACAAAGCTACCGCGCTTTGTACATCGGGGAGGGGGCTAATGTTTGGGTCTATTGTAGGTGGAATTGGTCATCTTCTTGTTCTTCTTCAGCCAAGATAACTCAAAATTAAAATAAGACATTTTTGCATGTAGACTTAGTTTCATCCAGAATAGAACTTCATCATAGTGAGATGTTAAACAACTAAAATGAATCTCTAAAAACCATAAAAAGGAATTTTTACGAAATTCAGTATTTAAATGGAGTTTAATATGTGAATGAAATTTGTTGAGGCAAAAATTTGTAAACAACTTTGTTTACAAATAAACATTTAACAATTTCTTGTTTGTTGGTAATAAAAATTGTTTAAAAACAACTAAAATCTATCTTGTACAATGCTGGCTTATATCACTTCATCTAATGTCATGGTGAGCTGTTTGTATACAACATTGCTTATTGGTAAACAAAGAGTCATTGGCATTGTAAGGATATTTAGCAGCTTTTGTTCATTCAGTTACTGACTGCCATAAACATAGAGGGAGACAAGCAAACTAAAAATTCCTTGAATTTAATAATTTCCAATATAGGGATGGTGTAAAAAGGACGAAGACTAGATAGGGATGAATCCAGCATGCCAATAAATAGTCCTATATTGTCACACTGTGAATATTATTAGCTAATTTAGTAAACTTGTGTGAAAATATTAATGGCATGCTGGAATTCATCCCTATCTTGTCTCCGTCCTTTTTACACCATTCATATATTGGAAATTATTCAATTCTTAATTTGCTTATATATTCTGCTTTCTGAGGTACTAGATAATCCTGGTATAATGTCACATGAACTCCAAGCTATGCTTGATGAGCATACTGTAATTCACGTCTATTGTTCGACAAAGTGTAGATTTCTTCACAGAAATGGTTTTTCTTATCAAAGGCTGAGGACTGTCGCTATTCAACGTGATGATTTTCTGACGATTCAGTTTGTCTCGGGTGTTTCAATTTAGGAGCCAGAAATGCTTGTATTCCTGGATGAAACCGGTAATGATTACAGAAGTACGATCAGGAGACATGGATATAGCCTGTGAGGAAAACCTGTGCAACATCAGCTGATGGTGCATGGGAAAAGAATATCAGCTCTAGCCTTCATGTTAATAAATGGAATACTGGACTGCAAAACAGTCAAACACTCAGTTGATGGAGAATAATAATAACTCAATCTTGCCCTAGCATAATTGCCATCGCCCACGCACCCACCTGAGTCGGCGGAGTGTAATGATAAAGAGAGAGAACCAGAAGTGCAAGTCTTACCACCATGACACTTCAACTTACTGAACTTGCCATGCAACCCTGAAACCCTATCTGAATTCCCTCCATCCGCAGTTAAACAATGAAATGAGGATTGGGATTGGGTAGTTTGCACGCTATTATCGTAAAGGCTTAGTTTCCTATTCTCCTAAATGGCTACAATGAATTCCT
>JAODVQ020024295.1:7075-20627 GCA_025400075.2 Phenganax stokvisi
TGTCTCCAGAATGAGGTAAAACATGTAAAGAAACAAGAATAAGTTTGATATGCTTAGGGCATGAATTTCTGAGCTTGCTGTTCCTCTTGCTTCAATGTTTTTGATCCCTTGCTAACCTTCATGCTTAGTGTCATACAGCAGAACATCTTGAGACAACAAATCCATCGTTTTTGACCAATCTGAGAAGCCCTCGAAGACAAACTTCGACTTGATGAAGTCTATCTTCGCCAGTGAGTGGCAGCTTGGTTCAATGAACGTCTTGCGCTTGTGAAGTGATGTGGAGGGTAACAGTTCAACTTGAACATTGACAAGGTCGATTACCATTTTCAACGTCGTCCATAAATTTGTGTCTGTTGACTACAGTAGAAAGCAGAAGAAACTCACATATCAAGATTTGAAACAAGTTGCCTTCAAAATTATGCAAAGACAACTTTTATCAAGCATCCAGACTAACTCCTTTAATTGTTTACAGTATGCCTGAATTGACTGCATTATACCAACCATGCTCTCTTCTGTTGGATCGGCCACAAAGGTTGATGGCCTTTCAAAAGCTTCAACAGGTTCTCCGAGATTTTGGTTAAGAAATCCAAGAATAAGACCATACTGAGAATAGTCAAGACTCACATGCATGGAAGAGAGAGCACCCCAAATGCTCATGTCTGGAACTGAAAACATTGAAAACAACAAGTAATGTTATTTTGACCCAATTTAGTGTTGGTGTACTTTCTTAGAGTTCTTCAAAACCGTATCTCTTCAATTAACAATACATGCTGCATTATAATATTTTTATGATTGAGAGAACTGTAAAGCAACTTATCTACTCTTGTTGCGTTTGTCATTTTCTAAGACCTTACCAGCTCTGCTTCTTGCCCAGTCCAAATTGCGTTCAATCATCAAGTTCAATTTACAAGTTTCCTTAAACAGCTTGTTACCCTGTGAAATAAACAAGACATATTAGAAAATATTGAACACAGATACACAAATTTGAACTGAGAAATACTCAGCGCATACTTGTCTTTTATAAGAAAATGTGTTGTCAACTTGCTCCAAGATTAACACTGCTGAGAATAAATCCATATCAACCAACTCAACTTCCATGTGATCCAACAGACAAGCGGGTGTAAATTCTTCAAAACTACTGCTTCTTTCTATAGAAATAATTGAAACGAAAAAGAAACTCAAAGCCTGCTCACATCAAATTATATGAGTGTGCACATGCTTCAAGAAACTTGCTGACTTTAAAGGGTGGTTTTTACCATCAAGTTTCTGTGATCACAAGTACTGCTCTGACCAAAGTATGTGACACAACTCACCAGTTATAATATCCAGGTCCTCATCCTCTTGGACAGCATTAATACTCTGGAGTATTGTTCCCTCATCACCGGCAAACAAGAACCGATTCTGCAGGGTCAGGTGACCAAGATTGGCCACCAGCAAATCCTCAGAGGTAGAAGCCTTGGGAAATATGATCAATGGCATTCCAGCGCTAATATCAAGAAACATTCTTGTTCCACGAGTTGAAGCCTCGGCAACCTTAGCAAAAATGAAAACAAGAACACATCTTCAGATGCAACTTGATCATAGTTTTAGCGCACATCAAAATAGTCCTTGACATAATGAGCACACAAGATTTCGAGGACATACACTTTTACTAAAGTGCAGAGCAACATGATGTGGCCTCAACATTTTCAGAACATAGTTAACTCTTGCGGCACTGATGCACTTTGCTCTAAATGCCCTCTTGCTTTCATGCATGCATTTCTAAATAGAAATATCACTAGTACTTAGTTTAATAATTCAACACTTCCAACCTCATTGCCAGCAGCAACAGTCCTCATTCTCCTCAGTGATTCTTGTATCTGTGAGAAATGGTTGATGAAGGCCATCAACTCAGATTGGAATCGTTTTGTGTGAACATACTGCACAGAAGACATTCGCAGCTTGATACTCATATCATATTCATTTCGAAGTTCTGTATCTAGATCGCCATATCTAAAGATGAGTTGGAAAAATTCAGCAAAAACATAGTCAAATCAAGGAAGACCCTCTTCTTGCAAATGCAAGCTTCCAGTGTCCCCCCTGAGCACTCCTTAATTAAAGAAAACATGTAACAACCAATAGCTGGACACACATGCCAACTTCTTCCTCAAAAGCAAAGCTTTTTCCAAAGCAAAATTGTGAATATTTATCACACATTACATGCAAGCAAATTGAAACTTATCAAATAATACCTAAAGTAGTCAAAATCCAAAGCTTGTTCTCCGCAAGTGGTGAATCTAAGTCACAGAAAAGTAACAAATGAAATTCAAATTTTTATTATCATGTTTATTATAAAATTCACAACACAAATCACAACAGTACTGTAATGTACATGACTAATACTAACTTTTCCCTGTACATTTTCCCATGAGGTGACATATCAATGACGCTAATCTTCATTAACTTTCCCTTGACACTCATATTGTTCTCACGCATAATGACCAGTGATGACAGTCCAGTAATCTTGGTTTTCGCCAAAGGATATTTGGCTTTATTCAAGGTCAATGACAACGATGAGACATTCATTTTGATTTGAGAGTTGATATGTTGTTGAACAAAGGTGCTCTCATCACTAAATGATGAGGAATTGTCTATGAAGTGTAAAAGATAGAATGTTGAAGTGCCTATATCAAACTGAGAGATGCATTCATCTTCTGACTTATCTATACAAAAACAATCATGCATTTTCTTCACCCCAGACAGGTTTGTATAAACTAGAACAAGAAGTCAAGACCAGTTGCAAATATACCTTGCAATACTCCTTCAACAGTCATTGCCTCATGTGGCTGGGAGCTAGGTGCATCTTCGGGAGCCCGACCAATTCCAAAAAACTCCAAGAAAACTACCCATGTTTGTAGGTTCACTATGGTGTCGAGAGAATTAAAATCCACTTCAATGAACCTGTCAATCTGATGCAGAAGCAATACAGAAATCAGACCCCTACACAGCAAATCAAAATTACCATAACAAGTTTGGAAAGTTTCAGCAATTACACTCAGCAAGAAACTTGTCAAGAAAATTGTTCATTTTACACACACTACAAGATCAAGTAGAAACGAAAGTTTTTTTTGTACACGTGAAAAAAATTCACAGCTACCTTCCCATATTTTTCCAGGTATTCAATTGAATTTCTATCGACCATAACGACTTTGATTTTCACCAGAGTGTCATCAGCACTTCTTTTGAATTCTTGCAACCCAAGAAACTCCTGGACAGAATCATTCATATCCACAGCTTCCTCTTCATCACATAACTCCTCAAACTGTTTTGTAAAATGCCTTTGTTGAAACATCGGTCGTAGAGGGGATAATGGACGCATTCCCTTATTCCGGGGAGTTTTGGCCAATGCCAGGGGAAGAGAGGTAGAAAGACCATGTCTATTAGAAAATCCAGAAATGTTGGGGCAAGATTTCGAGATGGGATCATTCTTTTTCAGGTTAAACCTTGTTGCTTCAGCCACAGAATTTGAAGACACCATCATGTTACGATACAGAGAATCTGGCTTTTGCATCAAGTCCTCAACAATAAGGCCACCTGAAAGAATATAATTTGAAATTCCAGCAATTAGATGTTTGAAAAGGTTTTTCACACATCAAAATTCTTCCTGAAATGACTCAAAAGTCAAAACTATAAAGCACATGAATATATTTATTATCAATACAGTAATATCTTCACCTAAAAAAACATCAAAGCATGTTGTGGACTTCACAGTATTTTTGTAAAGCAGACCAAAATCTTGAAAAAAAACGTTCACAATCCCTTGCTCTCCATCTTTTAAAACACCTTTGAGCTTGACATTTAGTTGAGGCACATCAAAGCTTGCCCGGATGGGGGTTTGGTCTTCGTCGAAGGTCATTGTAATGTCCTCAGATGATTGAACAACATCTGATTGGTCAATATTCATTGGAGTAGGTTCGTCAGCAGCCTGGCTTGGATTCTTTAAATCAAAAGCTGATGACCTGCAAAAGATAGAGTAAGAGTTTCAGATTGTCCTTGTCAAGATTAAGTCATAGTCAACGACAGGAAATGGTCTAGGAGCTTGACAAAGTCATCCCTTTATGTTTTAGTTCAGAATGGGCATCCCCACGGTCACATGCAATGTCGGTCTTCCTCAGACATTCTAATATCCTTCTGTAGCAATGGAGAGCATGATTCTTCAATCCACAGGTCAAACAGTTGGATAAAACATTCAGTATAAACAATAGCAGTGGGCTCCTGAAACGATTAGATCTGTTTGTTTTTTTTGAAAAATAAAGATTGGTTAGTGTCAAGGGCATTATTAAAAAAACAGTCTTTGTGCACAACACATGAAGATATTGCCTTCACTTACGCTGGAGAAAGGATAGGTGATGTCATAGCGCTAGAAGTCGTTGAAGTCTCCCTTGATCTCTCAGTCTTTCCTGACAGTGTATCACTAGTAGACAATAGTTGTTGATAGGCTTTGTTGGACAACACCAATTGCAGTGGCTTTGTGACTCGACCTGATACCTGGATCGTAGGCTTTGACCTCCCAGGCCCACATCTCAAGCCACCCATGTGCTCTTCTTCATAAACAGGCCCATTGTGACAACAACGGTCTACAACAAGTCGCAAAGCTGTGTCATGCAGAATATGCTCACTGACATCACCCCCAGCTTCCAAACCTTGTACACCATGTTCAGCCAATCCCAATGAATACAAGCTCATGTCATTTATGTCAATGTACACTCTATCGACATCATTGAAATCTGTGCTCTCAATAGATTCTTCCCTTCTGTTTGTATTCACTTTAAAATTCAAATTCACATTGCTGTCTGAGTGGGACTTCCTGCATTTCTCATCAAAATCATGGTCATACGATGTCAAATGTGTGTTGTAGATGACTATCCTACCAAGGTGAGCCACCAGACGCTCTCGGCTACTTGAAGTACGTGGCAATATAATGACTGGAGTCTCAATAGTCACATGGACATACACACGCTGTTTATTCTCAGCTGCAATAGGCATCACACCTGACCCTTTTTCAACTCTGCCATCCCAGGAGTCAACACTCTGTCGCCTACTAGAGGGTTGAGGATCAAACCCACTTCCTTGAGAAAATGAAGATGAAAAGTAATCAATGCCATCTGCCAAAGATTTCTGCTTGGTGACCAAGCCTATTGCCATGGATGTTGCAGCTGAACGTAGTGACTGCGCCATTGCATTGGCATGACTGCTGAAATCATCCACACACTGAGTCAGTTCTGATATAAAGCGATAGGTGTGGACATATTGTGCCGAAGCCATATGAAGCGAGAGTCGTATGTGCTGGGACAAGCTTTCCTCTCCCAAAGGGTTTGAGCCCACTAAAGACTGCTTCGGCTTCACTAAAGTAAATGTGAAAGCCTTTTTCAAGCCGTCTCCCAAATCAAAATCTTGATGCAAGCCTGAAACCTGAGTATTAGTCTCCGCTGGATTTGATACCCCGACACTTAGCACATCCCGGTGTATTATATCATCAGGAGTAACATCTATCACATGAAGTCCCCCAAGAGATCCTTCAACAACTTGTTTATCTCCCAAGGTCACCTGCATCCACAGGTGAATGATGTTTGCATCAGCAACTCTGCGGCCAATCCTTTGCTCGCCAAGCATTAACCCGCGGATGAACTGCACACGAAGTTTGTGAAAGGTTGCTGTTATTTGCATGGTAGCAGGTGATTCCTCATCTGTCTCTTGTAGCTGTGTAGCAACCTTACTTTCAGCAATAGTATCAAGGTTCATTGTGGAGTCCTGGGTGCCAGCAGAAGGAAACAGTGTATTGACAAAATTCATCAATTCAACAATGGTCTCTTGATTTGCTGAAATCAAAAACACATTACTAGAATTCAGAGCAGCACCTTATGTTAAAGATTTATTTCTATCCTTCCAATGCATATTTTCCAGTGACAGACAAAAGGAGACGCTAGTGTCTTTATGGGATAAGCAAATCTATTGTTCAAATTTCAAACAACATTTTGACCTACCAATGAAGTTGACAGTATTGAACTGTATTGAAACTATTCTCATTACTTGTTCGCTGCTTGAGCTTGGACTGTCGGCATTTATTTGATTGTAGTCCAGTGTTATAACTGAGTTCAGTTCAAGCTCTTCAACATTTTGGGTGTTGTCCAGTATGAAGATTTTATTAGCCACTGGGTACACTGAAATAGAACAGAACGAATGATGTATATTGTACAATTATCCACAAATTGTTTGCTGCAGGATACTGCTGAATCCGCAGATAGTATCATTTACCACTAGTTGGCACATTATCTTTAATCAGTTGGCAACAGTCTGTCTATGTATCTAATATCTTCAAAACGCTCAACAATAGATAACCTGGTGTGACATTCCGCTGTTTTGTTTCATCAGTGACATCATCAACATGAGATGACAACAACATCTTGAACTGGGACCCATACGCTTGAACATGGTCGACAAGAGAGATGTTATACACAAGCAAAGATATGGACATATCATAAGGTCGCTTGTTGTAGCTCGATTTCACACCATCCACCTTGAGTTCAGCTATCACACGACCTAAAACAAAAAAACACAACAAACAATTGTAAATACACAGCAATTTCTCTACTTGAAGCAAGCTTTAAAGCCTAAGCAGTTCAAAAGTTTACAGAGTCAGCTGGGAGCCACTGCAGTTGACTCGAAATGCACATAGGCCAGCTTCAACGCACAAAGCAGGTTCTTTGTGCCCCCGAGATTGCTCTGTGGAGTTGACTCACAAACCATTGAACTGCTAGCTTCAAACCACACAGAGCCAGAAATCAGTATCTTGAGAACCACATTATTTATATGAATACAAAATAATTTAGTATGCAATTAAACAAGTATGCAAGCACTTTTCCTGTAGTCAAGCCAAGGAAATGGACATAATTCTTACCTCTGCCTGATAAATAGATGCACAGTTCACTGATACAAAAATGCGCCAAAACTAAACAAGATTCCTCTGAAAGTTGACCGAGCCTTTGTCGACTATCCAATGATGTCTCTGAAGAATTATGACTAAAAACAGAATAAAGTTCATACAGGATTAGTCAATCAACATCTGGTTTCTAGTGCTTTATGCCCTGAGTAAACTTAAAAGCTTTTGGAGAGCGATGATTACATGTTGAGACTGTGCACAGATGTCTTAAGAAATGAGAGCCTCACACATTGCCTCACAGGGCACCAAGTGGTTCATGCTCTTCTAAATGCAAGCAAAGCAAACTTTATCATTACCTCAATGGAGGGTCAACATCACCAAAGGTATCCTGTCCTGAAAGTGTATAATAGTCTGCCTCTGTAAGGTCAAGCAGTGATTTTGATGCTACAAAAAAAGTAATTGATAAAATTTTTGGCGATGAAGTGAAGTGTCTATATCAAGGTTAGGAGCACATAATATTTGAACCATTACAGAAGGATTAAATAAACATACTTGTACCCTGGTTCAATGGCATATTAGAAGATGATTCCACTGAATCATCAAGTGATTCTACAGTGTTGTTACTGTTCCAAAGATTTGCCATGCATTTCCACATTGTTTGTATCTACCCAAACACAAAGCACTTTTAGCCACATTTTAAACAGGATATTTTATCAACTAGTCTTAGACTTGGATCAAATGTTCAGTTGCATGATACTGGATCAAGAGTTTAGCCCTGAGATAAAGAATATTGTTTATTCCATTCACCTTTATTTCACTGAAGTACAAGTTTAACCTTGGTAAATCACCAGAGACAGTGACACTAGGCCACTTTGGATCTGCTGTGAATATCAACCTCCTACAAGCAACAGAAGATCCATATTTAAGTCTAGGTTCTTTCTAAAAGAAATGGAACATTATAGCTACAGTGCAATATTCAGTTTCCTCTTCTAGAAACTCAATATATTGTACAGTTATCAATATACCAATGGTTTAGTTGAAAAAACCTTACCTCTCCAATTGAAGAGAAATAGAAAATTTATCCACAATACTAAACTCCTCAAAAGTTCTCTCCTTCTCATTCTTTCTCTTGTGATACTCGTCAATCTTTGCTACCAACACTTGCAGATCAGTGAGCTCCAACGTGTATCTGTCGTACACCTTGTCTGCTAGCGTCTCAGCTGTGAAACTCTCCTTGAGTTCACTAAGTGATGCTACATGTGGGAGTGAAACCAATTCATCCTCACTGGGAGGTGTTGACGGTGGAGTAACAAAGTCATCTACAAATGGAAAAATTACTTGCACATCATCATCAACACTCCCCAGAATAAATGCTCAGAATATCAAGCATTGTTATGAGATACTTCAGCCACAACAACTAATGGTGTTAATTTTTTAAGGCATCAAAAGTTTCAGTATGTAAACCACTGAACTATGGTGCTAGGGGTAGAGACACCTCAAGTAAGCTTTACCAACCATCAGCTTCTCCCTCAATTTCCATTAAGTCTTGTTTCCCTGTGGGTTGAGAAGTCTTTGCTGTTCCAGATTTTGTGAGAAACGAAAGATTACCAAGATCAACCAGAATCATTGAGGCACTTCTGTCTTCAAATGATTCGGGAAGGATAATTTGTGGAGCAGCAATGAATAACTCGATGTTCCATCTCTTTGCTTGTGTCTACACATAGAGAAGCTCTACTTCACTAAACCAGTCTGTACTGTAGGTGGGTTTTCAACTTTGACTAACCATCACAGGGCATCTTACATGGTAGTCAATTACACGGCTTACAAAGGAAAACTTGCACTATAAGGCTGATAAACCATGAATAATGATCAATGCTTCAACTTAAAATTTCATTCTTCTTGCCATAGCTAATGCCTCATGATGTTACTCATCGTGAAGAGAACCCCTGAGCAATAAGGAGTAAACTAAAGCTCCCAACTTTGCTATCTACAAACAACACACAAGCACTAATACTGCACCTGAACTTGTCCCAACATTAAGTCATCCATTGCATGGTACAATCCAGTCTTTGTCTGTGTCTTCAACTCTTCATACCTTGCCCAAGCCGCATCCAAGATCTGTTGCTCTATAGCATGAAGATCGGCCTTCTTTGATGACGTCTGCCTTTTGAAGAAATCTGAAATCCTCTCAATTGTAGCTGGATTATAAACAATTTGCAAAGGCTGAGTTTTCATTTTAATGGTATAACCAGCTCGACTAGTCTTTGGCATTTTTTCAAACTCCAATTCGAACACAGATTTACCAGCCTTATGAACGTTTTTCATCGTCGACTTTTGTTGTGCTGACACCAAATACTTAAAGACATTCTCCTCATCTACTTTGTCTCTGACAAGCACAGACCGTAGACTCACATTACCCTGCCAAGTTCCACTCCTGGGGCAAACCCGAGACATCCACTTGAGATCTGAGTACTCAATTTGAACCAAAGGTTTTGGTATTACATGGGCAGACATGAGCTTGAATTGTCCACTTTCCAAGTGAAAGTTCAAATGAGCAAACACAGTGTCGCGTTTGAAAATTGAATCGTCCGTGTTCCCCTCTTGAATCTCTTCCAAAAACTGTTCTTCTTCTAGAAAAATTAATGAAAACAACTTAACTTATCTACAGTGGAGAATCTCTACTTATATCAGGGAATGATTGGGCATTTTTACAGTATTTGAGTCATTTGAAGACACAAACTTCACCTTTAATGCTGGTAAAGTTTACAGAATTGACATGAAGAGGAAGACTGAAAGCTTCCAGACCATTTCAAACCATTACCTTCAGTGCGAGGTCCCTCACTGGTGCTACTCGGTGGTGATGAAGTAGCTTCTGCACTGTTTTCCGATGTCCCATACCATCCCCACCAACCTGATAACCAACCAGCACTGTTGTCAGACTGCGTCAATGTTTGACTGTGACTATGCTTGATCTCTGCAGCCTACAAAACAAAACCAACTTTATATTGAAAAGTCCATGTTGAAAAGCTGGAACAAAATTTGGTCAAAAAAGATTCATTTCAAAGCATCAATAAAACACAAACACACTTTTCTTAAAACTTCTTCCTTCCTCACAATTGAAACAGCGAGAGAACGGAGGACTTTCAACTCTTCAAAATTCAACTGCTCTTCTATTTCTTTTTGAATTTCCTGAATGAAACAAGAAAGGCATTAGCACACATAAAGCAAGCTAACAAAGTTAATGTGAAATAGATCAATTAGATCTAAACTCTTCTTCCTGAAGGTACAACAAACTATGCAAACAAATTGCATCTATACTGAGAAGCACATAAACAAAACCAACCATCACGCTGGCATCTTCTGCCGTCTCAGTCAAATGCTTCATGTACACTTGAACATATTTGACAATCGTCCGTGCTCTTTTAAGCATGTAAGGTAGAGTTTGACGTTTATTTCTCTCTTGAATAAAGTTCAAAATGCATTTCCCAGCAAATTGCCACCAAACTTTGGCACTAAAGCGAATGATAAAAAACATGAATAGATAAGTGGTGTGAAGTAGCATCCACTGTCCTGCAATAGCTTAACAAGAGAAATGGTGGAGTGAAATCCATCATTACAGCTTAACTGAGTATCCTAAAACAAATAAGTTTCCAAAGCGTGATTGTAAAATGTTTTAATTGTTGTATAGCCCAGAAAAATTGGAAAATGGTTTATATATTTCAGCCGTGATGATGGAGTTCATTCTATTTGTCTCTTACTTGTGTTTCTTGGTGCAAAGTGGTCTCCACTTTCGATATTTCTGACTCCTGAAATGCCTTTGAAATTCCTCCATAAGTTTGGACAGGTTCTGATACTGTGCATGAGCTAGCGAGATGGCTATGTCTTCGAGATGAATGTCAATCACAAATCTTGGTTCTTCTTTACTTCTCAGTGGGACAGCTGAACAGTTGCGCTGGAGCTTTACTTGGGAACTTAGTGGATGTAGGATGTATTCATGTTGCTATAGAGGAAAGGATTTACATATCTAGCAGGATCTACAAATCACTTCTTATACATATAAGATACTAATTTTGAGCTTAAATTACTACGGATTGCATAGCTTGTGTTTAAACCATTCCTTTTATAAATCAACATAAAACTATTTGCAACTCACAGAAAACCCGGCAGTCCCATGTTTTCGACCAATAACACGATGTAATGCATCCTGCAGTGATAATAGAATAAAGATGAATGAATTATTTCATACAAAATTTTGAAAGCATTATTTCATTTCTAAGCTCTTACATTTAAATCTTTTGAAGGTAGGTCGCCAACCA
The DNA here is from genome assembly GCA_025400075.2 of Phenganax stokvisi. Taxonomy (NCBI): domain Eukaryota; kingdom Metazoa; phylum Cnidaria; class Anthozoa; order Malacalcyonacea; family Clavulariidae; genus Phenganax; species Phenganax stokvisi. The sequence continues at coordinate 18,311 of JAODVQ020024295.1, forward strand.
AACTTGTATCAGAATCCCAGTACAGAGCGAATTTTTGAATCTCAATGAGTTTGAACTTTATCTTGCTTTCCGTGACTAAAAACTCAGCTTCCTTCAAGGAGATCATGAAAGGAATATGCAAGGTTACAACAGGTAACTTCTGTCTAACAACTTATCTCTGCCTTGAATGTTAAAAATTGCAATTTACATTCTAATCTCACCCAATTTTTATTTGCAGATTCCATGGCAAGCTTCTGAATAGTTACTCCAATGGCAAATGGATTGCTAGGGCTCAAAACATTGTCTTCGTATCGGACATGAACATCAGTGACCACCAACTACAATATCATATAACAAGAAAGCTTTAAAAAGTGCATTTGCACTACCATTGCTTCAAGAGCTTCAGATCTGACTTAGTCACTACACGTGTAGATTTATCAGAACAGCCAGCAAAAGAAAAAACAGTACCTGAAGATTTTCCATAATTGTTGTAGAAAATGAGGAATACAAAGATGTCCACCAAGATTCTGTTGCATTCTCCTTTGAGCGACCAAACTGTGACCAAAAAATGGAAGTTGTGTGCATGGTAAATGGCTTTACCTCAAACTTTATCAGTCAAAAGCTGGTTTAAAATTGAAACAAGTGCTGTTTACCTGCCATTGCATTTCCAGCCCATCGAGCAGTTTCTGTTTTTTCTCTTGCTCTCGTCTCTTCTCTTGCTCTTCATTATACTACGTAAAATAGAAGATGAACTCATTAAAAATAGACCTTGTCACTCTTTTAAGTCCTTCTGATTTTCACTATGTGAGCATGCAGAGATGTAAATCATAGGTTAGTTTCTCCCTCATTTTGACAGCTTTACTCCAGGTACTTCAGTTTTTCTCTCAATAAAATCAACTTGTAACGCACTAAATATAGCAGTAATCAAAATGGACAATATGCCTTATTTTGATGTAGGTAAGTCCATCTACTAAGCTGGAAAAAGAGAATCTTATTGTAACTTCAGTAAAACCATAAAATGTGGTTGCACATTGTATATTGTACTGGAAAATATAGTCCTGTGAAGTTTGTAAAGTTTGTATAGTTTTGTATTACGTGCAGAAATCGCTATTACTTTTGAGTCAAAAGTGGTAGCAATTTCCGCATGTAATACAAAAATATACAAAATCAGCAAAGTTCGCAGGGCTATATTTTCTGTATACTTTAACAATTCCCAACCAAGCTTGGCAATTTTACTAAATTTAAGATGCTTTTTCTTGCTGTGGTGATAGGTTCTATGCTTTTTGTCTAACTCAAAATTTAGTCTCTAAAAAAGTGCTGGAGAGAACATTTTTACCTGATATTGAGACAAAGGTCCCGCAACAAGATACAGTTTATCAACATGAATGATCCAAGGCTCTGATTTGGGATGTCGAAAAGGAATAGATAGCTTGAGGCGCCCGATGAATCCTGATTTGACCTCCAACGGCAGTTCCAGACCTTGTAACGCTGTCTTTCTCAATGGCAAGTTCTCAAGTTCAACTGTGCCTATAAAATGTGTTGTTCACATGATATTGAAATTCAGAACAAGGAATAAACCAGAAGTTAGCTCTGGCAGTTTGCAGAGGACTTGAATTTATAAGGAAAAGCTTGAAATCTGGTTTAGTCTGAGTTTAGAAGTATGAAAATGCAAATTCCTATGTATTGCATGTTTCATCAAGCCTCACAGTTCACAAATTTACTTGGTGGTGTGTACAACAAACAAGCTGTCCTTGACAAGTTTCTTGACAACATCACACACTTGTGTGTACGATTAATAAGTTTTCCTAGACAACTTCTGTCAATTGCTCAAGTGTACAACAAACTAATTTCTCTTGATCAGATCTCCAAATGCAGACAGTCCAATATGCACGACATCAGTAAATACACAATCATTATATCATCAAATGAAAGGCAAAGCACAAAATTTCTTCACATGACGAGGATAGCTCTACAGTCTGGGATGTCATTCACTGCTGTGGAAAAACGAGGGGCCATGCAGCTCGAGGGCTATGAGGGGAGCTATACTGTAGCCCCTACACCACTTTTCTGCCATGGTATAAAATTACTAATTTAATCTAGTATCCAGAACATAAAACAATATCCAGGAAAAATATTGTGTCAAATAGCAATGCACAAACTGCAATCAAGCATCGTTTTCTCTTAGAAATATGGCAAATATTTAACAGTCACTCCTTTTAACGTCAAAAATTTTGATGTTTAATTATATATTTAATTGACTTTTAACCTTATAGGCAAGATTTTCAAAAATTTTGAACTAGGAAAATTTTTTACCACAGCCTGAAAGAGCATCCTGAAT